>OZ030007.1:74709855-75014855 GCA_964023405.1 Apodemus agrarius | reverse complement strand
CCAATCTAAAACCTGGCCAAAAGTCCTCCTCTATCCCCAAGTTCCTTCTCTTCTTCCTTTGAACCATAAATCCCAACAATTTCTTTCTTGCAGTGATTTGATTTTGTCTTTTTATTTATTAAAATTGCTAAGATTCAATTAGGGAATCCATACCTCTCTCTGCATCTCACAATTACTGTTAAAAAAATAAATAAATAAACAAACAAAAAACCTCTTTTTCCAAATATATATTGAACAATGTTATAACAAGTAAGATAATTACACTGTATGAGGTCCACATGACATCTATTCTATCAATTTTTAGTTAGACAAATTGCATTACCATATTTCATAACTGAAAAAATGATTGCTTCACTGTCTTATGTTTAGATTTGTAGCCTGTAAACATCACTTGAAATCTGTATCATCTGCAATATAAATTCTTTCTATGTTAAGCAACATGAGATTGAGTATGAGACTAAAACCACACTCTTCATCTTCCTCCAAAATCTAAGAATGAAGAAATATTATCTAAAAATATAGGAATTACTAAACATAGCTTACAAAATGTAACCATTTTGTATAGACAGCTGACTACTTGTACATTATCCCATTTTTTCAGAGCCTGACAGCATCTGTCTTTGGTCTTCTGGCTAAGGATCATCTATATGAGAGACTTGTAATTGGAAAACTTTGGAAAGGCCACTGACTCTGTCTAGGCACAGCACAAAGTTGACTATTCTGCAAACTATGCCCATCTCTTGATAGTATTGTCTGTAGATGAAATGGGAAATTTCTGCCCAATGGCTGTTTTGCTAGAAAAGCAAACTTTCCTGGAGGTAACAATGCTCAAATCTTCTTTAAATAAAGAAAGGTGTGCTATCAGAAGCAGAAATCAAATGATTTTTAATAATTAAATGACATTACTTGTCATATTCTATGGACTTCAGAAGGCTTTGAAAACTATCTACTTATGCAAAGAATATGTGAACTGTCAGTTCTTAACTATTCTTAGTAATATCTCTTTGAGTAAATTAAAAACGCTTTATTATAATTCAGTATAAAACATAACCATGAGTTTACTATCTGGCCCTTAACTTTGTTACTTAATCACCCTATACTGTTTGTAATGGCAGTTATTAAACTGTCTGGAACCAAGCCTCCTATTCTTAGATGAGCTGCCTAGGTACAATACTAAAAAAGCATAATTATTTATTATAAATTGTGTATCAAATACAAGACAAAACTGTGAAACTGGAAATCTCCACCAATCTACCAATCTATGAATTGCCTACCAATGAAAAATTATAATAAATTTTTATTAATAATAAAGGTTTTTACTCCTGTACTTCCTGAAGCTGCCACCATCTTTGCTGCTGCTTGGACTAAGCAAGTGGAACCAGGTACCCATGATATCCCAAATTTAAGATCTCTGTGGGCTCAGGCTACCAGGCAGTGATCTGCAATCTGCGAACAGGAGCTAGGCAGAGCAAAGGTTCCTGTGGGCCACTGAGGCATGGGTTCTGTGCCCTGTGAGGGATCCCTGCACTCCCCACAGCTGCCACCACACTTGCTGAGGCTTGGACCGAGCAAGCAGAACCAGGTACTGATTTATGATCTCTGGGGACTCAGTCTGCCAGGCAGCAACCTACAAACAGGAGCTAGGCAGATCAGCAGTTCCTGTGGACCAGCCAGGTGTGGGTTGTGGGCCCTGCCAGGTACCCTGCACTCCCTGACTCCACCATCTTTGCTGCAGCTTGGACTGGATAAGCGGACCCAGGTACCCAAGTTATCCCAAGTTTAAGAACTCTGGGGACTCAGGTTGCCAGGCAGCAACCTGCACACAGGATCTGAGCAGAAAAGTGGTTCATCTCTATGCCAACCAGACCTGGGTCTTGTGCAGGTCAGTGTGTCAGCACTTGGAGGGGCTCACATTCACCATCTTTACTCCCTGACAGAGCCGACAAGCAGCATCAGGTCCACAGAAACAACCAAGTATAACATTGCTTGGAGCAAGATACACCAGGAGCCCCGCAATACCCAAGAGGTGAGCAGCACATCAACAATCTGTGCCAGGGGAAACCTAGTCATCCAGTGGTGGGGAAATCATCTTGCAAGCCCACAGGAGGTTCAAGCACCAGCTAGTGACTACAGGACCAACTAATGCCAGATATAACCAGATGGCAAAAGGCAAATGTAGGAATGTTCCTAACAGAAATCAATGCAATATGGCAGCACATGAACCCAGTTCTCCAACAGCAGTAAGTCTTGGATACCCTAACACACCAGAAAAACAAGATTTGGATTTAAAATCATTGGTCAAGATGCTGTTAAAAGAACACAAGAAGGACATAGGTGAATCTCTTAAAGAAATATAGGAGAAAATGGATCAAATGTTAGAAGCCCTTACAAGGCAAAAGCAAAAATCACTTAAAGAAATTCGGGCGAATGTTGATCAAAAAATAGAAGCCAATATGAGGAAATGCAAAAATCACAAGCAGAAGTCATGAAAGAGGAAACACAAAAATCTCTTAAAGAATTACATGAAAACACAAACAAGCTAGCAAAAGATCTAAACAAAACATTCCAGGATATAAAAGCAGCAGAAGAAAAAAAAAACTAAGAAATCACACAGGGAGACAACTTTGCAGATAGAAAACCTAGGGAAGAAATCAGGGACCATAGATGCAAATATCAACAATAGAATACAAGAGATAGAAGAAAGAATCTCAGATGCCAAAGATACCATAGAAACCATTGATTCAACAGTCAAAGAAAATACAAAATGCAAAAAGCTTGTAACCCAAAAGAGACAGGAAATCCAGGACACAATTAGTATAACAAACCTAAGGATTATAGGCATAGATGAGAGTGCAGATTTACAACTTATATGGCCAGCAAATATCTTCTACAAAATTATGGAAGTAAACATCCCCAACCTAAAGAGAGAGATGTCCATGAATTTACAAGAACCCTACAGAACTCCAAACAGACTGGACAAGAACAGAAATACCTCCCATCACATAAAAATCAAAACCCCAAATGTACTAAACAAAGAAAAATTATTAAAGGCAGTAAGAGAAAAAGGCCAAGTAACATATAAAGGAAGGCCATTCAGAATTACACCGGACTTTCCACCTGAGACCATGGAAGCTAGAAGATTCTGGGCAGATATCATGCAGACTCAACGAGAACACAAGTTTCAGGCAACACTACTATACCCAGCAAAACTCTTATTTGCCATAGATGGAGAAACCAAAGTATTCCTTGACAAAACCAAATTTGCACGATAACTTTCCACAAACCTAGCCCTACAAAAGAAAATAGGGGGAAAATACCAACACACGGAGGGAAACAACACCCCGGAAGAGGCAAGATAGAATCCTCCTCTCATCAAACCCAAGCGAAGATACCAAATCAAATATAAAAATAACTTCAAAAATGTCAGGAAGTAATAATTACTATTTCTTAATATCTCTATATCAATGGACTCAATTCCCCAATAAAAGACATAGACTAACAGACTGGATATGGAAACAGGAACCTACATTTTGCTGCATAGAGGAAACACATTTCAGTGTCAAAGACAAACACTATCTTAGAGTAAATGGCTGGAAGACAATTTTACAAGCAAATGGTCTCAGAAAACAAGCCGGAATAACCATTCTAATACCAGAAAAAAAAATGATTTTCAACCAAAAGTCATCAAAAGAGACACGGAAGGTCACTTCTTGCTTGTCAAAGGGAAAATCCACCAAGAACTGTCAATACTGAACATCTATGCTCCAAATGCAAGGGCACCCTGATTTGTAAAAGAAACTTTACTAAAGCTTAAGGCACACATTGCACCTATCATAATAATTGTGGTTGACTTCAACACTCCACTCTCCTCAAAAGACCAATCATGGAAAGAGAAACTAAACAAGGAAACAGTGAAACTAATTGAAGCTTTTGACCAAAAGCTTCTGTGTGTGTGTGTGTGTGTGTGTGTGTGTGTGTGTGTGTGTATATATATATATATATATATATATATATATAAAACATTTCATCCTAAAGCAAAAGAATATACCTTTTTCTCTGCACTGCATGGTACCTTCTCCAAAATAGATCATATAATTTGTCACAAGACAGACATCAACAAATACAAGAAGATCAAACTAATCCCATGCCTCCTATCAGATTACTATGGAGTAAAAGTGGTCTTCAATAGCAACAAAAACAACAGAAAGCCCACATAAAACATGGAAACTGAACAATATTCTACTCAATGACACCTTCGTCAAGGAAGAAAAAAGAAAGAATTCAAAGACTTTGTAGAATTCAATGAAAATGAAGATACAACCTACCCATATCTATGGGACACAATGAAAGCAGTGTTAAGAGGAAAACTCATACCCCTAAGTGCCTCCAAAAAGAAACTGGGTAGAGCATACACTAGCATCTTAAATACACACCTGAAAGCTCTGGAACAAAAGGAAGCTAATTCACCCAGGAGGAGTAGAAGACAGGAAATCATCAAACTAAGGACTGAAATCAATGAAGTAGAAACAAAGAGAACCATACAAAGAATCAACAAAACCAGCAGCTGGTTCTTTGAGAAAATCAACAAGGTATATAAACCCTTAGCCAGACTAACCAATGCGCACAGAGACAGTATCCAAACTAACAAAATTAGAAATGAAAAGTGGATATAACATCAGAAACTGAGGAAATTGAAAAAAAAATCTTTAGATCCTACTACAAAAGCCTTTACCCAACACAACTAGAGAATCTAGAGAAAATGGACCATTTCTTAAACAGATACCAAATACCAAAATTAAATCTGGATCTCTTAGATCAGTTAAACTGTCCCATAAACCCTAGTGAAATAGAAGGGGCTATAGAAATTATTCGAACAAAAAAATTATCGGACCAGATGATTTTAGTGCAGAATTCTATCAGACTGTCAAAGAATACCTAACACTAATACTCTTCAAACTACTACACAAAATAGAAACAGAAGGAACCTTTCCCGACTCATTCTATGAAGCCACAATTACGATGATACCAAAACCACACAAAGATCCAACAAAGAAAGACAATTACAGGCCAATTTCTCTTATGAATATCAATGAAAAAATACTAAATAAAATTCTTGCCAACCAAATCCAAGAGCACATCAAAACGATCATTCACCATGATCAAGTAGGCTTTAACACAGGGATGCAGGGATGCAGGGATGGTTCAATATTCAGAAATCCATCAATGTAATCCACTACATAAACAAACTTAAAGAGAAACAAACACATGGTCATCTCATTGGATGCTGAAAAAGCTTTTGACAAAATTCAGCATCCTCTCATGCTAAAAGTCTTGGAAAGAACAGGAATTCAAGGCCCATAACTAAACACAGGAAAAGCAATATACAGCAAACCAGTAGCCAACATCAAAATAAATTGAAACTTGAAGCAATTTCACTAAAATCAGGTACTTGACAAGGCTGCCCTCTCTCTCCATATCTTTTCAATATAGTGCTTCAAGTTTTAGCGAGAGCAATTAGACATCATAAGGACCTTAAAGGGATACAAATTGGAAAGGAATAAGTCAAACTATCATTATTTGCAGATGATATGATAGTATATTTAAGTGACCCAAAAAACTCCACCAGAGAACTCTTACAGCTGATAAACAACTTCTGCAAAGTGGCTGGTTATAAAATCAACTCAAGCAAATCAGTAGCCTTCCTGTACTCAAATGTCAAGCAGGCTGAGAAAGAAGTTAGGGAAATAACACCCTTCACAATAGCCACAAACAATATAAAGTATCTTGGCGTGACTTTAACAAATTAGTTAAAGATCTGTATGATAGGAACTACAAGTCCTTGAAGAAAGAAATCGAAGAAGACCTCAGAAGATGTAAAAATATTTCATGCTCTTGGATTGTCAGGATCAATATAGTAAAAATGGCCATCTTTCCAAAAGCAATCTACAGATTCAATTCAATTTCCATCAAAATCAAAAATCAATTCTTCATAGATCTAGAAAGAGCAATCCTCAAATTCATTTGGAATTACAAAAAAACAGGATAGTTAAAAGTATTCTCAACAATAAAAGAATTTCTGGGGGGATCAATATCCCTGACTGCAAGCATTTCTACAAAGCAATTGTGCTAAAAAATGCATGGTATTGGCACAGCGACAGGCAAATTGATCAATGGAATAGAATTGATGACCCAGAAATGAACCCACAGAGTTATGGTCACATTCTCTTTGATAAAGGAGCTACAACTATCCAGTGGGAAAAAAGATAGCCATTTCAGCAAATGGTGCTGATTCAACTGGAGGTCAACATGCAGAAGAATGTGAACTGACCCAATCCTACCTCATTGGACTAACATCAACTCCAGCTGGATGAAAGACCTCCACATAATACCAGATGCACTGAATCTAATAGAAAAGAAACTGGGGAAGAACCTTGAGGACATAGGCACAGGGGGAATGAACACTTAGAGGTTATGCTCTAAGATCAAGAATTGACAAATGGGACCTCATAAAATTACAAAGTTTCTGTAAGACAAAGGACACTGTCAGAAAGACAAAACAGTAACCAACAAATTGGGAAAAGATCTTCACCAACCCCACATCAGTCAGATGGCTAATATCCAATATTTACAAAGAATTCAAGAACTTAGACCCCAAAGAACCAAATAACCTTATTAAAAAATGGCGTACAGAGCCAAACATAGAATCTTCACCTGAAGAAATTTGAATGACTGAGAAGAACCTTAAGAGATGTTCTTCATCATTAGTCATCAGGGAAATGCGAATCAAAACAACCCTGAGATTCCACCTCACAACAGTCATAATGGCTAAGATTTAAAACTCAAGAGACAACAGGTGCTGGCAAGGATGTGGAGAAAGAGGAACACTCCTACACTGTTGGTGGGATTGAAAGATGGCACAACCACTCTGGAAATGAGTCTTGTGGTTCCTCAGAAAATTGGGCATGACACTTCCAGAGGACCCTGTCATACTATTCCTGGGCATATACCCAGAGGATTCCCCTGCATACAATAAATACTCATGCTTCACTATGTTAATAGCAGCCTTATTTATAATAGCCAGTAGTTGGAGGGAGCCCAGATGTTTATCAAAGGAGGAATGTATACAGAAAATGTGGTATATTTATACAATGGAATACTACTCAGCAATTAAAAATAATGAATTCATGCAATTTGTAGGCAAGTGGTTGGATCTGGAAAATATCATCCTAAGTGAGTTAACCCAATCACAAAAGAATACACATGAAATGCAATCACTGATAAGTGGATATTAATGAGCCCAGAAGCTCTGAATACTCAAGGCATAATTTGCAAATCAAAAGATTCCCAAGAAGGAAGGAGAGGACTCTGGTCCCAAAAAGACTGGATCCAGTTTTGTAGGAGAGTATCAAAACAGAGAAATGGTGGGGGTGTTTTTGGGGAATGGGCAGAGGGAAGCGGACTTATGGGACATATGGTGAGGGGGGAACTGGGATAGGGGAAAACCTTTGGAATGTAAACAAAGAATACAGAAAATAAAAATATTAAAAAGGGGAAAAAGTAAAACCAAGTGTAACACCACACACACACACACACACACACACACACACACACACACACTAATATTCTGCAAGATTTGTTGAGATTTTCCTAATCATTACATTAATCTCAATAAATGCGCTAAAATTTACCTACAAAAAAAAGTTTTCTTTGTACTATTTCAGGATATCTTCTGAATTCATTGGGTCAAAGAACAAAATCTTTCATTATCTATTCATAAGACTTTAATTTTAAATGAGTATTTGAAATTGGGAAGAAAATGAATGTCTTCACTTCAACTATCTGCAATCGAGATTTGCTTTCTTTGAGGGCATTTGTCCTCTGAGTGGAATCCCTTGTTTGCGAAAAAAATAAATTAAAAAAATTATAAAATTAACATTTTGACAACGTCTTTCAAAAATGATCAGTGACATCACTCTCCCTTCAGACAGGGAGGAGTCTTAGGCTATCATCTGTTGCAGATGTGTATGAACTTGCATTGATTTTTTTGTTGTGCTGAACATCAGAGATATTTCTTTTTGTTTTGATAGTTTTTTTTTCCAGCTCGCTCGCTCACTCACTCACTCACTCTCTTATTTGCAGGTGTGGCAGTATTTCCCCTTTCTTTCTATCTATGCAGTGCTCAAAGATTCCCCTGGGGTAATCAGAAAGTAGGCTATAACCATTCTTTTTGACAAAGCACTTGAGACTACATTTACCAGTGACTAACTGCCCACCTTTTCAAGTCTTGGATAATCCCTGCATGGGAAAACAGCCTGCTTACCCTCCCTTTTGTTCCATTTTCCCTCTTCTACCCTACACTCAATAAAGTAAACACATTAATTTATTTGAGTATATTTGAATTTATTTACTTGTTTGAGTTATATAAATTCTATCTCAACACCTCCTCTCCCCTCCACCCACAACGCATTCTCTGGGGACAGAGGGAAGGGGTAGAGAGGAGGAGGGTCAGGTATCTGCCAGTTCCCAGCTGGTCTGTGAACAATTTGTCCAGGCCTGATTCTCTTAACTGCTGTGCCATGTTTCTCCAGAGGCAAGTTATTTGCATGAAGTCAGTGAGTGATGATCTCAATGTGAATGTATGTACTCACTGTTCTCTCAGGTCCCTATTTGCTCCACCTCAGACAACTCACTGAACCAAATGATAGGCTCATGCCTACTTCTTTGGAAATGTTGATGGAGGTGACAACACACCCTAACTGAAAGAAGAAGACTCTCACCTGATCCACTCATCCAGCCTCAATTTGTTCTGCCATCTCAGGGATTTATAAGGCCAAATCTGGACAATATTTACATGATTTGGAATTTCTACTTCATGTTTAATGTTTAATAAATGAAGATTGTGAAGGGCAGGAGAGATGGATCAGCAAATAAGAGCACTGACTCCTCTTCCAGATGTCCTGAGTACAATTCTCAGTAACCACATGGTAACTCCCACCCATCTGGCATGGGATCAGATGCACTCTTCTGGTGTGTGTCTGAAGAGAGCTGCAGTGTACTCATGAATAAAACATAAATAACATAATCTTTACAAAATAAAATAAAACAAAATTTGTGATGAAATTGACGATTTTTTTGTTTTTGTTTTCTATTTTTTTAAATTTTTATTTACTATATTCTATGTTTACATTCCAAAGGATTTCCCCTTTCCCAGTCCCCCCCCCACCATACATCCCATAGTTCCTCTTCCCCCAACTATTCCACAATCACTCCCCCTCCCCCCACGGTTTCTTTACAAAATTGGATCCAATCTTTACAGGCCCAGGGTCCTCTCCTTTCTTCTTCTTGGGAATCATTTGACTTGCTAATTGTGCCTTGAGTATTTAGGGCTTCTGGGCTCATTAACATCCACTTATCAGTGATTGCATTTCATGTGCATTCTTTTGTGATTGGGTTAATTCACTCAGGATGATATTTTCCAGGTCTAACCATTTACCTACAAATTGCATGAATTCATTATTTTTAATTGCTGAGTAGTATTCCATTGTATAAATATACCACATTTTCTGTATCCATTCTCCTTTGAGGGATATTTGGGCTCCTTCCAATTTCTGGCTATTATAAACAAGGCTGCTATAAACATAGTGGAGCATGTGTCTTTATTGTATGCAGGGAAATTCTCTGGGTATATGCCCAGGAGTGGTATGCCAGGGTCTTCTGGAAGTGACATGCCCAATTTTCTGAGGAACTGCCAAACTGATTTCCAGAGTGGTTTTACCATTTTGCAATCCCACCAACAGTGGAGGAGTGTTCCTCTTTTCTGGTGAAAATTCTTTATTTAGCTCTGTACCCCATTTTTTGATAGGGTTATTTGGTTCTTTGGGGTCTAACTTCTTGAGTTCTTTGTATATATTGGATATTAGCCCTCTGTCAGATGTGGGGTTGGTGAACATTTTTCCCCACTTTGTTGGTTGCCGTTTTGTCCTACTGACAGTGTCCTTTGCCTTACAGAAACTTTGTAATTTTATGAGGTCCCATTTGTCAATTCTTGATCTTAATGCATAAGCTATTGGTGTTCTGTTCAGGAACTTTTCCCCTGTGCCCATGTCCTCCAGGGTCTTCCCAAGTTTCTTTTCTAATAGTTTCAGTGTGTCTGGTTTTATGTGGAGGTTCTTGATCCACTTGGAGTTGATCTTAGTGCAAAGAGATAAGAGTGGGTCAATTCGCATTCTTCTGCATGTTGACTTCCAGTTGAACCAGCACCATTTGTTGAAAAGGCTATCTTTATTCCAATGGATGATTGTGGCTCCTTTATCAAAGATCAAGTGACCATAAGTCTGTGGGTTAATTTCTGGGTCTTCAATCTTATTCCATTGATCTACTTGCCTGTTGCTGTACCAATACCATGCAGTTTTTAACACAATTGCTCTGTAGTACTGCTTAAGTTCAGGGATATAGATTCCCCCAGAAGTCCTTTTATTGTTGAGAATAGTTTTAGCTATCCTGGGTTTTTTGTTGCTCCAGATGAATTTGAGAATTGCTCTTTCTAGATCTATGAACCCATCCAGAGAATCCATCTACAAACATTAGAAGGTATTCATAATCATATCTCCCTGACTTAACATCTGTAAAATTTCTCAATATATTCTAAGCTATTCTTCCCCAGGTCTTTTGCCTAAACAGGTCACATTCACTTACTGCATGAGCATTCACGTGCTGGCATAACTTATACTATTTTATAATCTCTCTGGCTCAAACATGAGTTTTATGAATATATATTTTAGGGACTTTAACTGCTTGGGCAAACTTTTTATCCTCTAAATGAGTACAAGGGTACTTTTAGCCTAGTAATTCTTTTGCTTACTTTGTGGGGACTATAGTTTTCCTTTCTTGTGTGTACCATTGCCCTTTTTTGATAATGTTTGATAGGGGTGGCTAGCCATCTGAATCCTATTTTTTCTTTAGTATATTCTAAGAGAGAATATACTTAGTCCATCCCCTAGTCTAGTCTCATTTACCAGTGGGTATATCTTGCTGGAAAATAACCTGGATAGGCTCCTGCATAGTCACTTCTGGAGGCACTTGATCTGCCTGGTTATTGTCTACTGAGTTTTTTTTTCTTCTGACATCCTGGGCAGTGAATAATACTCACAGGTACTGGCTTCATTAGGGCATCCAAGAAGTCTAAGGTTTCATGTTTGTTTCCTCTGATGTGAGCAATCCTCTTGGCATATATCCCTGTGGACATGGACTGTATAAAAGACTTACCTTCTATCCGTGTGGATGTTTATTTTCTTCCTGGCTACAAGTTACAGGTTTTTGTTGAGGGCTATTAGCTCTACTTTCTTCATTGATGTGCCAGGGGTTGAGATTCTGTTCAGATGTCTTTCTGATATCCACCACAGCACACCACCTGCTTGTCTTTGACCTTCATGGAGAAAACTGCTCCCATCTGTAAACCAGGGAGTCTGTGCTTCCAGAGGGATTCAATCTAAGACATCTCTCCTTTTGGACTAGTTAGTTGCAACCTGTCAGGCAGGAAGTATATCTGTGTCCCTATTTTGGAGAGTTTGTCTTGTCCCAATAGGGCTTAGGCACAGTCTGAATGAATTGGCTACCCAACCCGTCCTTAGGCCCACTGTTATGATAGTCAATAAAAATATTTGGGTGCCAGTGGCTTCTTGGCCACAAGATCTTTTCTTGAAAAAGGGGCCATCGGCTTGGAAGCCTGAGCAGTGAGTCCCCTTGTCGACCAAGAATTGAGTGAGTTTCCCCTCAATTGAGTGGGAAGGGCAAGAGGTACATCAGCTTCCAAAGTTCCTGAGCTGTGCTTTTTTTCTCTCTGAGATCTGTGTTTAAACCTGTTGCATGCCCTTCCTGGCTTCTGAAACAAACAAACAAACAAACAAACAAGCAATAAAAAGAAATTTAAAACTGGCATAACTGAATGCACACAAAGATTTGTGGTCTCCTTTTGAAGATCATAATGGTTAAAACATCCTTAATAAGGCAAAATGTAATCCAACTTTCACAAAGGGGAGAATATAACAAATATAATTACTAGTGTATATATAAAACACTTTCCCCCCAAGAAACCCTGTTTCAAATAAATAAAAACTAAGTAATTATACAAATACAAGCATACATACATACATACATACATACATACATATGTACAACAAATAATGAGAACTAAATGGCATGGAGTTGCACACAGTGATTGGATACCACCTAACCACCCCACCTCCATCACATGACTGCTATGTCATATATACACAAAACAAACACATACAGGTTCTTACTTTCAGACAAATGCACACAAATAAACTGACATGCACCCAACCACTCACACGCATGCAACACACACAAATAAACAAGTAAGCACATACACAGATATATTTTAAAATTGAATTGTAGAGACAATGAACAAGAAATCAAAAATGAAAACCTTTCTGAGGTCTATATTCTACTGTCAATAAATGAAAAAAAGGAAGGTAGCCTGGTGCTTCATATCTTTGATCTTAGCACTGGAGAGGCAGAGGCAGAGGCAGAGGAAGAGACAAGACCCACTTGAGAGGATGGCCTGGTCTGTCTTGTATGTTTTTTACCATGTAGGAAGATTTTGTCTCTCATAAATGAAGGAATACAGAAAATGATATTAATCCATGTATAAATGCATGCATGCAACATGGCTCAGAGGGCATAGGTGCTGGCTGTTAAGGCCTAGGTAAAATATTAAGGCCTATATGTAATGTTAATGACTAAGGAAACTATTGAGGTCAGATAGAATGTAAAAACCTACAACAGATTAGTCAAGACTGGGTAATTCTTACCTGGATAGCCTGTCATATAGTGATGCTACTAATATAATGACACTTTCTCATACCTTATTTCTGCTGTTAATGCCTGAGTTGATTGTATATTCTGTTTGGTTCTGTGTCCTTGGAAACCAAACACAATAGAAGCCCATTGCTTCTTTCTTTGTTCTATAGTTATCTGCAATATGCTTGGATCAGAACCAAACACCCAGCAGCATTTCCTGCACCCACCCATTTATAAGTTCAGTGGTATTTCCTCTTATAAGTTGCCCCAGGGATGGAACCCCCAAAACAAAAAATGACAGCTGCACCAATTTGGTATAGAGACTATTTGGAATCAGACTTCTATTTTGAGTAGGGTGGGAAAAAAGTCTAAGTTCCCATAACCTCCCAGTGAACTGACCTGCCCTACTTTGCAGAAAGAGACACGTGAGTATGTTTGTGGTCAACTGACTTCCTGCTTTGCAAGTTGAGGCATGGATGTTACAGAAGCCAAGTCCTCCTGCCACAATCGAATGCCCCAACTAATGGGAGCAGGGTCAGTATACAACAAAGACATGTGCTTAAGGAATTTACCTTTCCCTAAGTCCAGATTGGTATAACTTGGTAAAGATGTGTCTTAGTTAGGGTTTCTATTCCTGCAAAAACCTAACCAAGAAGGAAATTGGGGAGTAAAGGGTTTATTCAGATTATATTTCCACATAGTGGTTTTTCAGTAAAGGCAGTCAGGACTGGAACTCAAGTGGTCCAGGAACAACAAACCAGGAGCTGGGCCCTGTCCTTCCTTTTCTTGGGGTATCATATCTGCTTATCAGTGAGTGCATACCACTTTTTTTTGTTTTTTGTTTTTTTTTTTTGTGTGTGTGTGTGTGATTGGACAACCTCACTCATGATGGCATTCTCTAATTCCACCCATTATTCTAAGAATTTCATGAATTTATTGTTTTTAATAGCTGAGTAGAATTCCATAGTGTAAACATTCCATATTTGCTGTATTCATTACTCCATTGAGGGACATCTGAGTTATTTTCAGCTTCTGGCTATTATACATAGGGCTGCTATGAACATAATAAAGCATGTGTCCTCATTACATGCTGGGGAATCCTCTGGGAATATGCTCAGGAGTGGTTTAATGGGGTCCTCTGGTAGTATTATGTCCAATTTTCTGAGGAACTTCCAGACTGACATCCAGAGTGGTTGGACAAGCTTGCAACACCACCAGCAGTGCAGGAGTGTTCCTTTTTCTCTATAACCTCTGCAGTACCTCTTTTCTCCTCAGTTTCTGATCTTAGCCATTCTGACTGGTGTGAGGTGAAATATCAGTGTTGTTTTGATTTGCATTTGCCTGATGAATAATGATATTGAACCATTCTTTAGGTGCTCCTCAGTCATTTGATTCTCCTCAGGTGAAAATTATTTATCTCTGTACCCCATTTGTAATAGGGCTTTTTGACTCTCTGGAGGCGAGCTTCTTGAGTTCTTTCTATATCTTGGATATTAGCCTTCTCTTAGATGCAAGATTGGAAAAGATCTATTCCTAATTTGTTGGTTGCTGTGATGTACTTTGACAGTGTCCTATGCCTTATAGAAACTTTGTAATTTTATGAGGTCCCATTTGTCAATTCTTATTGTTAGAGCATAAGTTATTGGTGTTGTGTTCAGGAAATTTTCCCCTGTTCCCATTTGGTCATAGAACTTCCCCAGTTCCTTTTCTTTTAGTTTTAATGTGTCTGGTTTTATGTGGAGATCCTTTATCCACTTGGATTTGAACTTAGTGCAAGGAGATACGAATTTATTGATTTGTATTCTTCTGCATGAAGACCTTCAATTGATCCAGCACCATTTGTTAAAAAGTCTATATTTTCCCACTGGATGGTTGTGGCTCTTTTGTGAGCAGTTAACTGATAATAGGTGTGTGAGTTCATTTCTAGGTGTGTGGGTTCAATTCTATTCCATTGACCTACCTGCCTGTCATTGTACCAGTACCATGCAGTTTCATACTATTGCTCTAAAGTACTGCTTGAAGTCATGGATAATCATTCCCCAAGAAGTTCTTTAACTGTTGAGAATAAATTTAGCTCTCCTGTTTTTTTGTTATTCCAGATGAATTTGAGAACTGCTCTTTCTAATTCTATGAAGAACTGAGAGTGGGTTTTGACGGGGATTGCTTTGAATCTGTACATTGCTTTCAGCAGGATGGCCATTTTTACTATATTAATCCTGCCAAATCATGAGCCTGCAAGATTTTTCCATCTTCTGAGGTCTTCTTCAATTTCTTTCTTCAAAGACCTGAAGTTCCTTTCATACAGATCTATTACTTGTTTGGTTAGAGTCACACCAAGAATCTTTTTATTGTTTGTGGCTATTGTGAAGGGTGTCACTTCCCTAATTTCTTTCTCAGCCTTCTTATCCTTTGAGTATAGGAAGGCTTGAGGTTTTGCTTGAGTTAAAATTTGTTTGAGTTAATTAATATCTGGAAACTTTGCTGAAGTTGTTTAACTGCTGTTGGGGTTCTCTGGTGGGGTTTTATTCAGTCACTTAAGTATCTTATCATATCATCTGCAAATAGTGATAATTTGACTCCTTCTTTTCCAATTTGTATCACTTTCCCCTCCTTTTGTGGTCTATTTGTTCTACCTAGAATTTCAAGTACTGTGTTTAATAAATATGGAGAGAGAGTGCAGAATTGTCTAGTCCCAGATTATAGTGGGAGTGTTTCAATGTTCTCTCCATTTAATTTGATGTTGGCTACTGGTTTGCTATATATTTCTTTAACTATGTTTAGGTATTGGCCTTGAATTCCTGTTCTTTCCCTGACCTTTAACAGGAATAGATATTGAATTTTGTCAAATGCTTTTTCAATATATAATAAAATGACCATGTGCTTTTTTTTCCTTTGAGTTTGTTTATGTAGTGAATTATATTGATTGATTTTCATACATTGAACCAAACCTGTATTCCTGGGTTGAAGCTAATTTGATCATGGTGAATGATTGTTTTGATGTGTTCTTTGATTCTCTTGGCAAGAAATTTATTGAACACTTTTTATTAATATTCATAAGGGAATTTGGTCTAAAGTTCTCTTTTTGTTGGATCTTTGTGTGGTTTTGGTGTCAGTGAAATTGTGGCTTCAAAGAATGAGTTGGGTAATGTTCCTTCTATTTCTATTTTGTGGAATAGTCGAAGAGTATTGTTGTTACATCTTTGAAGTTCTGATAGAATTCATCTGACTCTGAACTTTTTTTGGTTGGGAGACTGTCAATGACCACTTCTGTTTTTTAGGGATTATGGAACCATATAGTTGGTCTATCTGATCCTGATTGAACATTGGTAGTTGATATTTGTCTATAAAATTGTCCAATTCATTCAGATTTTCCAGTTGTGTTGAGTATAGGCTTTTGTACTAGGATCTATTAGTTGTTTTTTTTAATTTTCCTAAGTTTCTGTTGTTATTTGTCCCCTTTCATTTCTAACTTTGTTAATTTGGATACTGTCTCTGTGCCCTTTGGTTAGTCTGGCTAAAGTTTATCTATCTTCTTGAGTTTCAAAAAGAACCAGCTCCTGGTTTGTTGATTCTTTGTGTAGTTCTTTTTGTTTCTACTTGGTTGATTTCAGCCCTGAGTTTGTTGATGTACTGTCTTCTACTCCTCCTGGGTGTACTGGCTTCTTACTGTTCTAAAGCTTTCAGGTGTGCTATTAGGCTGCTGGTATATGCTCTCTCCAGCTTCTTTTTGGGCACTCAGAGCTATGAATTTTCCTCTTAGTACTGCTTTCATTGTGTCCCATAAATTTGTGCCTTCATTTTCATTAAATTCTAAAATGTTACTAACTCCTTTCCTCCAAGAATTCTCTTCCCTGATCTGAAAACTAGATGATTGATCACTTGGGTTCTAGAAGGGGCTCAGCTAAGGTTTCCCAGCCGAAGTGGAAAAAAATCAGCTAATTAGGGGCTAAGACACACTAAGATCCACTGCTAAATTTGAGTCCCCTCACATGCATCTCCTGCACCTACATTACCATAACCTTTAGAGTCTAGGAAGTTTTACAACTTTGAGATTTCATACATGATTGTTCTCAGTTTTTCCCAATAAGATGCCTGAGTGAGATGAAATAAAGTAGTTGCCTTCATGGGAAGTAAAGAGGGATAACAGACTGCTCCATATGAGGGTTTGATTTATAGCCATGTCTCCTTTCCTTTCCTGAGCTTTCAAACTCTGCATCTATTTAAAAAATACATTTTGTAAGGTCAATTTTCTCTTTTTTCATCAAGAGCAATGGCATTTATGTAAGATACTTTTTATGAGGGCAAATGTGGGGAATTTTGAGACTTAATAACTGTTTTATATTCTTACACAAAGCAGAGACTCTGAAAATCAAAGCAAAGCTCTGACAAGTGGGTTTATGTCTAAAGTGACATCGCTTCTTTCCTTAACAGGAAAAGGGCAAGTGTAGTACTTCACTATCATCTTGAGACCTAAGGGGACTTCTGGGACTGACTTCTGATATCTGTCCCACAGGGCTAGTAAACTACTGGATTTCCATGCAGGGCAGTGAACACTTCAAGCTACAAGTAGATCTTTTGGGTGAGGATGGCAAAGTCGTGGCCCATGGAACAGGGGACCAGGGTGAACCTCAGGTGCCCAATGCCAACCTTTGGTGGCCTTATCTGATGCACGAGGGTCCAGCCTACCTGTACTCCTTGGAGGTAATAGTGAATTTGGACTAGGGCTAAATAAGGTACTTTGCTGCCACCTGGTGACAGCCAGGTATCCAGGACAGGTAGTGAAGCGGGACTGTCGAGATTTCTGCCCTTTTCTTACACTTTGTGGGAGAGGCCAGCTATGTGAAGAGTAGGTTGTAAGATCATGTTCTGGTCAAAGACAGAGACTGTGATTTCTGCATCTCAAGTGCAGGCTTGTGGGATACATTGGCCCAGGGGTGTGTGTGTGTTTTGTGTGTATGTGTGTGTGTGTGTGTGTGTGTGTGTGTGTGTGTGTTTTGAATAGGAAAAAACAAGTAGTAGTTGAGGTCAGCCTGGTCTCCATAGTGAATTCCAAGACAGCCAGAGCTACAATAGTGAGATGCTGTCTCAGATGATCACTGTGTCCCTCCCACCACCCCACCTCCCAACTAAACAAAACCCAAAGCCAGCTGGGCTGTTGTGGTGCATACCTTTAATCCCAGATTTTGGGAGCGGAAGCCAGTGGATCTCTCTAAGTTGGAGCACAGCCTTGTCTATGGAGTTGCAGGACAGCTAGGGCTACACAGAGAAACCCTGTTTTGAGAAACAAAACAGACCCCAAAACACAAATAATATTATTCCTTAGACTTGATTCCATGGATATTATTAGAACACACACACACACACACACACACACACAATACAAACATATATTCCATTTAAAAACAACTCACAGAAGAAAATTTAAAAAAGAAATATAATAAATAACATTAAAAGGAATGAAAAGAGGAGCTGTCCACATCACTAATTTTGTCCACAAGACCAAATTCGTATTTGAAGGAAATGTAAGGAATGTTGGAATCTTGCTCATAGTAATTAAAACTCAGTATCTGGGAACTGTTTGTCACCTGTCTCCATGTATGCCTCTATTTCTACAAGACTGAATAAAGAATATTAACTTTGTTGAAATGTGCTTATTTCTTGCATTTTTTTATCCAAAATGTCAATGATAAGAAAACCAGCTATGTCTTCTCCAAGTTCACCTCTGAGTCTTAGTGTACTTCTAACTCACAGTCATGAACCACCTTGGAGTTTTCCTAAAACAGTGACCTGGCATCAGTTCAAATGTTCCCATTTGACAACAGAAATTTATTCTATTTAACCTTACACACTCTCTTTATGCTTCATAAGAAAATAAAAAGAAATAAAACAGAAAAAAAAGCAAAAACAAAAACAAAAAACAAAACAAAACAAAAACAATCATACAGTCATTTCTCCAGGCATTTGTTACATTGGACTTACTGTGTTTTTATTTTGTGCATCACTGTCAATAGTAGAAGACTACATACCTTTATCTAGAATAAGGTGTCTCAGAATATAGTCGTCATGCAGTTTTTAATGATCATAAAGAATGTGCGGAACAGTGACTGAGTGCTGCTTGACTCTGAACTGAAAGAGACTAACCTGTCTCTTTGACCATTACAGACCATATTATCCAGTTTCCTGAAGGGAATTTACTGAAATGAAATTTTGTACTTCCTTTCCCATCAACTTTCTAATTCCTTTCTTATTCAGATATACATAATGTCCCAAATGTGCTGTATAATTGTAGAATAGGTCAATGATGACCATATTTTGCATTCCATTGGGGACTAACCTTGGTCCATATTACTCTCTTTGGAGAATGGAAATATAAAAGCTGTAGGTAGGAAAAAAAAGAATATCCAATATTCCTGTCCCTGTATTTTTTCAAGAAATAATCTAAAGGATGCAAAGAACATCAAATAAAAAGAAAATCATTATTTAAAAAGTTGTTGAGGAAGCTTGTTAGTATCATATAAAAAAAGGATAATTTGTCCCTCTTGTATATGTCCAAAAGTAAACTATTTTGTAGCACAAGAATATTAGAAATTTTAAATAAATCAACAAATCAGTCATTATAAATTTGAAGGAATTCAGGAGAAGGAATGTTAGGTACAGGTAGAAATATATTAAACTAACAAATAGCAGAATTAGGCACCCTCCTGGTTAATCTGGTGATCACTTACCAAAGCTGAGGAGACACAGAGCTCTTTGTAGAGGAGATGCAGGCCAGCATTCATAGGCAGGCTGTGCATGGATACATGACTCTTCCATGGAAAGACTGACTCACAAGTGAATAATGCAGTGACCCTGATGTGGGTGCTTTTGCAGAAGGACTGAATTATCTGTTCCTTTGGTTGAATATTTTTCTATCTCTGTCTCTCTCTCTCTCTCTCTCTCTCTCTCTCTCTCTCTCTCTCTCTCTCTCTCTCTCCTATCTATCTACTTATTTGTCTGTTTATCATCTATCTGGTCAATATGAAAATCCAAGATGCAGGTCAATGAGACAGAGCAGAAGATAAGGACATGGATTCCATGCAACTATATTATTGACTTAATTTATGATTTTATTTTATGAGTATGTGCTTTGCCTAGTTATATATCTGTGTGGCATATGCATTCAGTGATCACAGGAACCAAAACACACATTTGATTCCCAGAAAGTAGGATTACACATGGTTTTTAGCTAATATATACATATATATATATATATATATATATATGGAAGTTAAACCATGTCCTCAGGAAGAGCTGACATTTGTTTAGTTTATCTAGGCATCAGCTTCTCATATATTGGTTTTCTTTTAAGAGATTTTAATTAATTAATTAATTAATTAATTAATTAATTAATTTTATTTTCACAGTGATGGCAGCCACCAAATATCTGTCATCAAAGTCTCTCCTTCATAAACACTAACTGTGAATCTACCTTCACCTCTTTTAGAGAAGGGGCAGACCCTATCCTTCATGGGTAGCATATCTTTGCACATTAAGGGACAACAAAACTAGTATATCCTTACCCTCTGAGGAAAAAAAAATGAAAGAGAACAGAATCAGAAATGGCTCATATTCTAATTGGAGAAACTCATGAAGACCAACTTCCAGATTGCTCCATATGCTTAGGGTCTTAGTTTCAGTGTATGAATGTTCATTGGATTGTGGTTAAGTATCTGTGAGCCACACTGGGTTAAGAATCACTGACTCAGTAGATCTTCTTATGGCTATTCCTAGTTTTCAGAAGCTGATAATAATATTAACAGGGAAACAGGTGTGTTTTACAAATGGAAACTGGATATCTGTATGTAGATGAATTAAATATTCATCTGCCCTACTGCTCAATAATCACTAGAAGAGTTTAGACAACTTAACATTATACAGAAACCTCCAAGCTGTTAGAGGAAATGACTTGAAAATATTATCTGAGCTAAGAAGATCAACAAAGAGAATGTGAACAAATCTTTGCTGGACCAACGAATAAAGCCAAAATTGATAAGCAGAGCTTCATGAAATACCCGTGCAACAATACATGACAGTAACAGGATGAAGATACAGTAGGCAGAATTGGATAAAATTTTGCTGAGCATCCTTTACCAGGATCCTTGATCTAAAGACATATAAACATAAAAAAAAACTATAAAAAGAAACAACCCATAGAGAAACAGGGTAAAAACTGGGAATAATTCTCAATTGAAAATATAAAAAAAATTCAATGTATATATTGTTATGACCCAATTTGATATTGTCCCAGAACATGGGAGGCAGAGTCAGGTGGATTTCTGAGTTTGTGGCCAGCCTGGTCTAATGAGTGAGTTCCAGGACAGCCAGTTCTATACGGAGAAACTCTGTTTCAGAAAAAAAAGGGGGGGAATAAAATGATTTTGGAATCTTATTTTCTGTCTAACCATTATGGCATTCATTATGAGAGCAAAAGACAATAAAACCTGAGAGGGTGGGAATAGAAGGTTTTTCTTCACTATCAAGAAGAGTATGAACTGGAATAGCAATTATGAAGTGGTCTGTGGAAACTAGAATATGATTCAGATAGTCATTAAAGGAGATATCCGAAGATTGAACAATCTGTGCTTTTGAATCATTTAGATTAACATATAAAATAATGTCCCTCCTACCAAAAGCAAATTACAGATTTAAGTCAATCCCCATTATTTAATTACCAGTACAATTTCTCACAGAACTTTAAAAAATAATTTTCTTCATTATGTGGAAACAAAGTCTCCATGATAGATTAAACAATCTTGAACAATAAAGTACTTTTGAAGGACTAACTCTGTGATTTCAAGTTATACTACACAACTATATTAACAAAATCTCTATAGTACTTGCTTAAAAAACTGACAGGTTGATAAGTGAAATCAAATAAAGCACCAGGAAAAAAAATCATGCACATATCGACATGAGCTTTTTATTAAGAAACCAGAAATTCACACTGGAAAATGATAGCATCTTCAACAAATGATGTTACCCACAGAGGATGTTTGCATGGAGAACAGTACAAATAGATGTATATTTACTGCTCTGAACAAGACTGAAACCCATGTTGATCAAAGATTTCAGCATAAAACCAAATATATTGAACCTGATCAAATAAGTAGTGGTGGAGAGTTTTAAAATATTGGCATAGGCAACAAAAAAATAAAGACATGGTTGATACAAAATGCTCTAAGTTCAACAATTAACAAGTGAGGCCTCATGATACTGAAAGTTTGATTAAGGCAAAGGACACTGTCAAACATAGAAAGAGGCAGCCTAGATATAGAAAGGAAAATGAATTTTGCAAATTCCCCATGCTATATAGGAATACTGTCCAAAATAAGGGAAGAAATCAAGAACCTGTATATCAAGAAGTCAAATAATCCAATTAATGACTAGGATAAAGGTACTTTTCAATTAAAGAATCTCAAATGGCTGAGAGAAAAGGATCACTTTAGTATCCTTATCCATCAGGAAAATGGAAATTAAAACTTCTTTTTGTTTCATCTTCTACTTGTCAAAACACCTATGGTCAACAGAACTAGTGACAGATGATGCTGATGTACATTGAGCAAGGGCAACATTCCTCCATTATTGTTGGTGGTAAAAGTTTATACATCTAACAGGAGTGGCTGTTCCTTAGAGAGTTAACAATCAGTCTATGTCAAGATGCATATATATCACTCAGTAGATATTCTTAAAGGGTGTTTCACACTACAACAAGGGTACTTGCTCTTTTATGTTTGCTGTGTCTATATTCATAATGGCCAGAAAATGGAAACAACCTAGATACCTTCAAGAACATATAAAAATGTTGTGGTACAATTATGGACTAGAGTATTA
This sequence comes from Apodemus agrarius, assembly GCA_964023405.1. Classification (NCBI taxonomy): domain Eukaryota; kingdom Metazoa; phylum Chordata; class Mammalia; order Rodentia; family Muridae; genus Apodemus; species Apodemus agrarius. The sequence goes on along the minus strand of OZ030007.1, from coordinate 74,992,166 downwards.
ATTGGATAAAACATAACAAAATGAAACTAGTAGAAAAAAATCATGAATTGAACACAAACAAACCTCACTCAAGAATTCTAGAGCCAGAATGAAAAATGTGGTATGCATTCACTCATAAAAGATCATAGTCTTCTTAGGAGCAACAGGACAATGTTTGGAAGATATTTCCAACCCTGCATAGTTATGCCCTCCATCATAAATAAGTACATATATCTTTGGTTTCCTTCTTAAACAAAACAAATGTTTTAGCTGTGACAACATTAGCTTTCTAAATTAAAAGTGGAATATAAAAGGAAAGCACTTAAAACAATCAATAGGTACCTGTATAATAGCCCTGATTAAATAAGAAATGCATAGAGCTACTGAGTGCTCAAAATAAAGAAAAAACATGGAATGATTCTCACACATGTGGAGCAATTTGGTATCTTCCAATTCCCTGGAGTGTTGCCCAGGCCTGCTGGAATTTCAACAGGGGATCCTAGGAGAGAAGCGCAGAGAAATGCAGACAGGGGACATGAAGAACAAGGCCAAGACTAACTTGTTTCAAGACTCCCAAAACTGTATTTTCTCAGGGAACCTGTACAGGAAGGAGAAGAAGTTAGCAAGTGGGATTTTCCACGTAGCCCAGGCATTCTGCCAAGGTGAATCTCTGACAACTGTAAGATGTTTTCTTCTTCTGGGAGGGCACAGTGACCATTGACTACCCAATCTCTCCAAGGTCTATAGCTAAGGAGAAGTCAAAACCTAAACCTCTCTTTAAAATGAACTCTAAACCTAAAGTAAGGTCAGTTTGGCTCCCAGAATCTCCTCCCTTTTTATTTAATTTTTGTGAGGCTGGTGAGAAAACAGACATCTATAGGTCTTGTTGATGCAGGAGTGGGCATTAAACAAAAAAGGGGGAAGCATTGACCCTATCCCTCTCGTGGGGAACAGAGGATTGTTCTTCCCATATCTTAGATGGCTCTTGGTGTCTTCTAGAGAGGAGAGGCAGAGCTAATCATGGTGGAAAACCCCCATATAAGGTAGAGTGGTCTGTGGAATGATACCAACACCTATGCAGATTGGGTATGCTTCACGGGGGACTCAGAAGTGGACAATTAGGTCCACCCCCTGCAATGCCTTGCTCTACACCCCTTGCAGGTTCCCACACTGAGTTTATGTCGTGCTGAACCAGTGTTCATAGTTCTGAGTTTCTATGCATCCCCAATAAGGGTGATGCCAATGCATGGCTCAGCCAGGCCTCTGTCAGCCAAATCGAGTTGATGATAATGTACTTGTATGGTTTGGAATCCCACGGAGTCCACCTGCTGTCTAATGAATCCTATCAATCGATTTAAAATAAAGGGTCCTAAAATAGCTAGCAAAAGCACACAAAGCAAGGACCCAACAAGGGCCTTCAGGAGAGAAAACATGGAGGATTACCACCAATCAATGGCAGCTCTAGAAAAAAATTCTGTGTCTGAAGATCTTTACTCATTTTATAGAGTTTATGCATCTGTAATTCTAATAGGCCAGATTCATTAACATAATAGCAACATTTTCCTTAAGAAAAAGGTAGGTTCCACCCTTCTCAGCTGTTAGAAGGTCTAATGCACATCATTCTGCAAGGTAGCTTGGGCAATTGGGGTCATTTGCCTTTGCAGGGAAGACAAAGATTCAGGAGAAGCCTCTATAGCTAATTGAAATTGTTTAGCTAACTTATTGGTGACTATAATAGAATGTCCCAATGATCCACTTGCCAATCCAGTGGCCACCACAGAGGTAGTCAGGGAAAGGCCGATTACAAAGGGCATTCACCATTCTGAAAAAAAAAAAAACAAAAAAAAAAAAACAAAAAAAAACCATCCCTCTTCCCCACACTCAGAGAGTTCCTTGTCATTGAAATTCTAAAAATTTTGTGGTGGGTGGAGATATGATTCTCTCCTCTTTATTAATTTTTTCTTTTGTTATTATCTATATTCTTTGCTTACAATCAAAAGGCTTTTCCCTTACCCAAATTCTCCCTCACCATGTGTCCCATAAGTCCCCCACACACATTCCCCATCACCCCCCAACCCTTTCTCTGTTCTGGTGATCTCCTGCCAAATTGGAACCAGTATTTTCTGGACCAGTGTCCTCTCATTCCTTCTTCTTGGGAATCATTTGATTTGCTGATTGTGCCTTGAGTATTCAGAGCTTCTGGGCTCATTAATATCAACTTATCAGTGATTGCATTTCATGTGTATTCTTTTGTGATTGGGTTAACTCAGGATGATATTTTCCAGATCCAAACATTTGCCTACAAATTGCATGAATTCATTATTTTTAATTGCTGCGTAGTATTCCATTGTATAAATATACCACATTTACTGTATCCATTCCTCCTTTGAGGGACATCTGGGCTCCTTTCAGATTCTGGCTATTATAAATAAGACTGCTATGAACATAATAGAGCATGTGTGTTTCAAAGTTTCATGGGCCTTTCCACAATATCTTGTCCTTGAAGATTATAAAGAATCTTAGTTATATGACTAATATTGAATTGTTACAAAACATCTTAAATGACTGACTATAATAGCTAGTTATTATATTTGTCTTAATTTTATTTGAAATATATAGTATAGAAAAAACATATTTTTATTTGTTTCTTCTGTTAAAACAGTTGTGACTAGAAAGCTTGAAAAGCTGTTAATATATGTATATTTTTAATTTCTTTAAATCAAAAATATGAGTTACATATATTTCTCTTGATTAGGTATTAGTCTTCAAGGATTAACACCATTATGTGGTACATGAAGAAATTGAGGGCACTGAGGACAAGTCTTTATAATTTGACTTGTACAATTTTAGAAATATCAAATTATTGTCTTAAGCTATTATTATTTGGTGGTGTAAAGACTGAGACCATTTGACTAATTGTTCTTGTGTAAAGCCTATAATATGCCAGATTGGTAAACTTGTTGTGGCACTGTCCTCATTAAGAAGTCTTGACAATTTAGTATGAGTTTTTGTTTCCTAAAAGCAAGAAACAGTAAATGCTTCTTAAATTAAGCTGTATATTTGTATAAAATTTGAAAATTTGCAATATCTATAAAAATATAATTTTAAGCAATTGTAAGCCATGAGTTAACTATTTTAATGATCAGTCTAAAAATTAAAAGCTTGATTATTTAATGTTTTAAAAACAGTGGCTATAGCATATAATTTAATTATTTGTGAAGCAGGAGGAAAATTTTAGAGAATAAATGTGATATAATTACATATATTTCTTTATCACTTGAAGAGCTGTTTATAAATATAGCAAATATAATTTTTATTTGATGTATGCATTTTCAAAAGTATGCATAGAGGCAAATTCTAAAAACTTGTCTTTGGAATAATGATTATCAAATTTGCTTAAAAATTTGTTATGCTGTAGACCAAATATTAGTATTCCTCAATAACCAATGTGATTCCTGTTTGGACTAAGGGTTATATGTTCTCTCAATTTTTTTATAAAATATTTATATGATTCTATCTTATAATTTTGTATTAATGTAGCAACAGATTCATAAAAGGGTATTCAAATTTTATTTGGATGTGAAGGAATAAGAAATTATATTAATGGTCCCTTTTGCCAAAGGATTGCTGTAAAACAGCCAACAATTGACTTTTTTGCAAAGGTATTTATCCCTCATCAATTAATTGTCCAGGGGATTAGGATTTGTATTTCCTGTGAGACTACCAAATAGATGTTTAAGTTCTTCTGTAGCAAGCTTAAGGTGAGGTATTAACAAATTAACATTTTCTCAAAGCTTTTGAAATTCATTTAAATCAAATAAACTTTCTTTTCTTATTTGAGTTTTCTGTGCCTCTGTTTCCTTAGGATATAGTTGATCCACTTGTCTGGTATTTTTATTACAAATATGAGTGAGTTAAAATCCTGAACTTGCGATTGAGTTGTAAACTGCAACTACTGGAACATTAGTAGTTTAAATATTTTTAAGTTTCTTTTGTAATATTAGAGCATGATCTATTTTCTTTAAAATCAATATCAAGACCATTACTGTTACATATAAAATTTGACTGCTAGTTCATACTTATAAATGCAACTTTTAATGCATCAGTAAAGAGACATTGTTCTAAATTCTATCTTTTATAAGTCTAGTTTCCAGGATAAGAATTACATAAATATTATTTCAATGTAGAAGTATCTTTAAATACCTGCTTTTCTGGGTTGGCTCATGATAGATACCTGTGTTTTTAGAATGACGCCAACTCTGAGTTAACAATTTAAGCTAACTTTCTGTTACCAATGTTGTAAATTTTTAATCATACTCAATAATTTATAAGTTAATACTTTATAACCAAGACATGTAAAACACATTTATATCTTAAAAACCAGTCAGTAAAAAAAGTGAAGCTGCTATAAACATATACTTATTTAAACCAGACAAAACATTCTTACATTTTTAAACTATAATTTCAAGAGAAAAAGCACATTGTCACTTGTTGAACCCAATAAATATAATCATAGAAGATTTTCTAGGAAAAAACAACCATCAGCTTTCTTACCAAAGATGAAAAGTTGTTGGACACTAGCAGGACTTTTCCAGCTGCACTTGACTCCCAAGAACTGTACAGGATAACTTACCAGTTTTTGCTGTGCAAATAGTGACTACCTTTCAAAGAAGTTAAACTAAATCAAACAGTCGACAGCCAGCAGATACAGTTTAACCATATTTTTTTTTAACATGAAACACAGAACAATCAATCATTCAAACATCAAAACAAGCAATGTTTCACTGGTCTGCTGGGGTTTCAACAGGTGAACCTAGGAGAGAAGGGCAGAGAAACAAAGATGGGGAACACGAAGAACAAGGCCAAGACCAACTTTGTTCAAGGACCCTAAAACTGTATTTTCTCACTGAATTTATACAGGCAGGGAAAGAAATGAACAAGTGGGATTTTCCATGTAGCCCGGACATTCTGCCAAGGTGAATAATGGCAGCTGTAAGATGTTTTCTTCTTCTGGGATGGCACAGTGACCATTGACTACCCAATCTCTCGAAGGTCTGTAGCTAAGGAAAAGTCAAAACCTAAACCTATCTTTAAAATGAACTCTAAACATAAAGTAAGGTCAGTTTGGCTCCTGGCAGAGTGTGTATTTTAATGACTGTAAGTAAAGAAAATTAAAATGGGGATATCTAGGGGCTACAACTTGCAACAAAGTGGCTGATTTACTAGTGAGCTAAGGTAATCATTTTGTGTTCCAAGCAAAAGGAACAAATATTACACAGTGTTGTGATTTTTGTTGTTGTTCTTTTGTTTTTGTTTTGTTTTGTTTTTTCTTTCCTATTTTTCTTTTCTTTTCTTTTCTTTTCTTTTCTTTTCTTTTCTTTTCTTTTCTTTTCTTTTCTTTTCTACTTCCAAGGATGGCACCTATTAAGAAAGAGGAGACAAACACTCAAAGGACATAATTTGCACCCAAGGATAGATGATTTAAATTATAAAATCAACTCTACATCAAGGCATCCATATAAAACATGTTCTATCTCTAGGTTGGAGAGAGAATTTCACAAATATTTCCATCGCCATCTGTAGTTTCTCAAATTATGGTACACTTCAGGCTGGTGTCTTTGTCAGTACAAAAATTCATATCAGTAAAAATACTATAATCACTTAAGACTATACTGACTTTATTTTATGGTTATTACATTGTCAAATTTGGCATTTACTGACTACTGGCACTGATGTCTCTGTAATTGCATTCAAACCCTAGGCAACTAATTGTGCCAAGTTGAAGACACCCAATCAAGTTTCTGATATAAAGACTTCTTCTCCAATATGTCTGAGGACAAAACCACTTAGATGCCTTGGAAAGAAAATTGGCTGTTTTAAGCCTTTTATATTTTATGTCTTATAAATTTGTAGGGACAAGATAAGATACAAAAATAGAGACAATGCTCACAGTAACTAACAGGAATAGCATTTATGAGGATGGCATTGATCCATAATTGCCAAATTCCATATGCTTCAAACCTTGAAATCATTGCCTGGGATTGTCCAAGGCAGATTTTCAGAGAAGGGCTTCTCCTCCTTATTAAGCAGATATTGTATCAGACTTTGCATCCATCCATCTTCCAGCATAACTCCTAGTTTTGCTTGGACACTGCCCCTCATCTTCCAAGTCTTGTCTACCTTAACAGTGAATGACCAAGCACATATAATTAACGTCTTTCTAGGGAAATATTATTCTTTCTGAGAAAATTTCTGAGTTCAGATATATAACACAAATATTATGCAACCTGTATATTAGAGAAAAATTATACTAAATTATTCCAGATACTTGAATTCTTTCTTTTTTTAATTGGGTATATTCTATATTTACAATTCATTTCCCTTTTTCAGGTTCCCCACCCCCAAAGGTCCCACATGCCCTTTTCCCTCCCCCTGCTCCCTCATCCACCCCCTCCCATCTTCCTGTTCTTGTACTCCCCCACAATGATGCTTTGGTCCATTCTAGCACCAGTGTCCACTACTTTCTTCTTTTCAGACATCACTTGGTATGCAATTTGTGTCTTTGGTGTTCCAAGATTCTAGGCTAATATCCACTTATCAGTGACTGCATACCATGGGTATTCTTTTGAGACTGGGTCAACTCACTTAGTATGATGTTCTCCAGCTCCATCCATTTCTCTAAGAATTTCATGAATTCATTGTTTCTAATGGCTGAATAGTACTCCATTGTGTATATATACACCACATTTTTTGTATCCATTCATCCGTTGAGGGACATCTGGGTTCTTTTCAGCTTCTAGATTTTATATATAAGGCTGCTATGAACATAGTGGAGCATGCATCCTTATTGCATGCTGGGGAATCTTCTGGGTATATTCACTGGAATGGTATGGCTGGGTCCTCCGGAAGTATCACATCGAGTTTTCTTAGGAACTGCCATACTGATTCCAGAGTGGTTGTACCAGCTTGCATTCCCACCAGCAGTGGAGGAGTGTTCCTCTTTCTATACATCTTCGCTAACACCTGATGTCTTCTGAGTTTTTATGCTTAGCCATTCTGACTGGTATGAGGTGAAATCTCAGGGTTGTTTTGATTTGCATTTCCCTAATGACTAATGATATTGAACATTTTTTAAGGTGTTTCTCAGACATCCGAATTTCTTCAGGTGAAAAGTCTCTGTTTAGTTCTGTACCCCATTTTTGGATAGGGTTATTTGGTTTTCTGGGGTCTAACCTCTTGATTTTTTTGTATACATTGGATATTAGCCCTCTGTCAGATGTGGGGTTTGTGAAGATCTTTTCCCAATTTGTTGGTTGCCGATTTATTCTTTTGACAGTGTCTTTTGCCTTACAGAAATTTGTAATTTTATGAGGTCCCATTTGTCTATTATTTCTCTTAGAGCATAAGCAATTGGAGTTCTGTTCAGGAATTTTTCCCCTGAGAAAATTTCCTCAAGTGTCTTACCCAGTTACTTTTGTATTAGTTTTAGTGTGTCTAGTTTTATGTGGAGGTCCTTGATCCACTTGGAGTTGAGCTTACTGCAAGGAGATAAGAGTGGATCAATTCTCATTCTTCTGCATGTTGACTTCCAGTTGAGCCAGCACCATTTGTTGAAAAGGCTAACTTTTATCTACTGGATGTTTTCAGGTCCTTTGCGAAGATCAATTGGCCATAGATGTGTGGGTTCAATTCTGGGTCTTTGATCCTATTCCATTGATCCGTCTCCCTGTCACTGAACCAATACCATGCAGTTTTTAACACTACTGCTCTGTAGTATTGCTTGAGGTCCGGGATATTGATTCCCCCAGAAGTTCGTTTACTGTTGATGATAGTTTTAGCTATCCTGAGTTTTTTTTTTTTTTTTTGTTATTCCAGATGAATTTGAGGATTGCTCTTTCTACCTCTATGAAGAACTGAGTTGGGATTTTGTTGGCCATTGCGTTGAATCTGTATATTGTTTTTGGCAAGATTGCCATTTTAACTATATTAATCCTGCCAACCCATGAGCATGGAAGATTTTCCCATTTTCTGATGGCTTCTCCAATTTCCCTCTTCAGAGACCTGAAGTTTTTGTCATATAAATCTTTCACATGTTTGGTTAGAGTCACTCCAAGATACCTTATAACATTTGTGGCTACTGTGAAGGTTGTCATTTCCCTAATTTCTTTCTCAGCCTGCTTATTCTTCACATATAGGAAGGCTACTGATTTGCTTGAGTTGATTTTATAGCGAGCCACTTTGCTGAAGTTGTTTATCAGTTGCAGAAGTTCTCTGGTGGAGTTTTTTGGGTCACATAAGTATACTATCATATCATCTGCGAATAGTGATAGTTTGACTTCTTCCTTTCTGATTTGTATCCCTTTCACTTCCCTCTGTTGTTGAATTGCTCTAGCTAGTACCTCAAGTACTATATTGAAGAGATATGGTGAGAGGGAAAGCCTTGTCTAGTCCCTGATTTTAGTGGGATTGCTTCAAGTTTTTCTCCGTTTACCTTGATGTTAGCTACTGGGCTGCTGTATATTGCTTTTACTATGTTTAGATATGGGCCTTGAATTCCTGCTCTTTCCAAGACCTTTAGCATGAAAGGATGCTAAATTTTGTTAAATGCTTTTTCAGCATCCAATGAGATGACCATGTGGTTTTTTTTCTTTGAGTTTGTTTATGTAGTGGATTACATTGATGGATATTGAACCATCCCTGCATCCCTGGGATGAAGCCAACTTGATCATGGTGAATGATCGTTTTGATGTGTTCTTGGATTCGGTTGGCAATTATTTTGTTTAATATTTTTGCATCGATATTCATAAGAGAAATTGGCTTGTAGTTCTCTTTCTTAGTTGGATCTTTGTGTGGTTTTGGTATCAGGGTAATTGTGGCTTCATAGAATGAGTTGGGTAGTATTCCTTCTGTTTCTATTTTGTGGAATAGTTGGAAGAGTATCAGTATCAGGACTTCTTTAAAGGTCTGATAGAATTCTGCACTAAAACCATCTGGTCCTGTGCTTTTTTTGGTTGGAAGAGTTTCTATGACTGCTTCTATTTCTTTGGGGGTTATGGGTCTATTTAGACAATCTATTTGATCCTGGTTTAATTTTGGTATTTGGTAATTGTCTAGGAAATTGTCCATTTCCTCCAGATTCTCCAGTTGTGTTGAGTATAGGCTTTTGTAGTAGGATCTGATGATTTTTTGAATTTCCTCAGTTTCTGTTGTTATATCTCCCTTTTCATTTCTAATTTTGTTAATTTGAATACTGTCTCTGTGCCCTTTGGTAAGTCTGGCTAGGGGTTTATCTCTCTTGTTGCTTTTCTCAAAGAATCAGCTCCTGGTTTTGTTAATTCTTTGTATGGTTCTCTTTGTTTCAATTTGATTGATTTCAGCCCTGAGTTTGATGATTTCCTGTCTTCTACCCTGCCTGGGTGAAATTGCTTCTTTTTGTTCCAGAGCTTTGAAGTGCACCATTAAGTTGCTAGTATATGCTCTCTCCTGTTTCTTTTTGGAGACACTCAGGGCTATGAGATTTCCTCTAAGCACTGCTTTCATTGTGTCCCATAGATTTGTGTATGTTCTGCCTTCATTTTCAATAAATTCTAAGAAATCGTTGATTTCTTTCTTTATTTCTTCCTGGACTAAGGTATCATTGAGTAGAATATTGTTCAGCCTCCACGTGTATGAGGATGTTCTGTTGTTTTTGTTGCTATTGAAGAACACTCTTACTCCATGGTGATCTGATAAGAGGCATGGGATTAGTTCAATCTTTATTATATTTGTTGAGGTCTGTCTTGTGACCAATTATATGGTCGATTTTGGAGAAGGTACCATGAGGAGCTGAGAAAAAGGTATAGTCTTTTGCTTTAGGGTAAAATGTTTTATATATATCTGTAAAATCCAAATGGTCCAAAGTTTCAATGAGTTTCTCCATGTCCCTGTTTAGTTTCTGTTTTCCTGTTCTGTCCACTGAGGATAGTGGACTATTGAGGTCCCCCACAATCATTGTGTTAGGTGCAATGTATGCTTTGAGCTTTAGTAATGTTTCTTTTACGAATGAGGGTGTCCTTACATTTGGAACATAGATGTTTAGAATTGTGAGTTCTTCTTGGTGGTTTCTTCCTTTGACTAACAAAAGTGACCTTCTTTGTCTCTTTTGATGACATTGGGTTGAAAGTCAATTTTATCTGATATTAAAATGGCTATTCCAGCTTATTTCCTGCGACCATTTGCTTTCAAAATTGTCTTCCACCCTTTTACTCTAAGGTAGTCTTTGTCTTTGACTCTGAGGTGTGTTTCCTGTAAGCAGCAATATGTAGGGTCCTGTTTCCGTATCCAGTCTGTTAGTCTATGTCTTTTTCTTGGGGGAATTGAATCCATTGATGTTGAGATATTAAGGAATAGTGATTATTACTTCCTGACATTTTTGTTGTTATATTTGTTTTTGAGTAGTTATCTTCCTTTGAGTTTGATGGAAGAAGGTTACTGTCTTGCTTTTTCTTGGATGCAGTTTCCTTCGTTGTATTGGGGTTTTCCTCCTATTATCCTTTGTAGACCTGGGTTAGTGGAAAGATATTGTGTAAATTTGGTCTTGTCATGGAATATTTTGATTTCTCCATCTATGTTGATTGAGAGTTTTACTGGGTATAGTAGTCTTGGCTGACATTTGTGTTCCCTTAGGGTCTGAATGAGGTCTGCCCAGGATCTTCTTATGTGAAGTGGCTTACATTTAACATTTTCATTGCTTTCGCATTGCATTTAAAATTGTAATACTTTGAAATTACAGGAAAAACCATTGTAGCATACAATCATTGTATCATTGAAGCTTTACAAAATGGAAATAAAGGATGTATACTATAGAACATCGTAACAATGACCAAATAAATCAAATTTTGAATTGTTTCTGAGTAAAGACCTTTCTCCAAATGACTATTGATTTTCTATTAGTCAAAGAATTGATCCCATTGCTAATTCCTAATTGATTTTATACTCTGAGTGTCTAAGATTTAGAGATGTAAGCTAAGGTCAACACTCTATCATGGCATCAGAAGAAAGCATGTTCCATCTTCAGCCTGGGAAAAGAATTTCACAACTGCTTACATTGCCTATGTAAATTTTATCTCTATGCTATACACCTGGACCAGCGGATTTTAATATACCAAAACTCATATCAGGTAAAACAATTTAATTTGTAAAGAAAGACCTGACTGTATGTATAGGTAGGAGGACAACAGTTCTGGTTTTTAGAGAATACCAAGGTTGGTGTATTTGTAATTGCACTCAAACACTGTGCTAATAATTTGTTCAAGGTGAATAAACCCTTTCAGATCTCAAATATTGACTATTTTTCAAATATGTCAGAGAATGGCTTGGACTAGAAAAAATAATCTTTTATAATTGATGTGAAATAAGTTTATGTGAACAAGACATGATACAACAATGTTGACTATACTCAAAGTAACTAATGAGAAAAGCTTTTTGATGGGGGTGTATGGTCCATGATGGGCAATTCACACATGTGAGCTAAGTTTGAAATAAAAAGTTTTCTTTGTTCTTTGTCAGAATCAGCACATCTTCTAATTCATTGGCACATAGTAAAAATTTATTATTATCTATTCTGTAGGCTTTCCTGGTAACTGAATATTTGAAGATGGGAAGAGAATGTGTGTCATACTTCAGCCGATTGCAATTTAGATTTGTTTTCATGTTTCAGAGCTCAGGTGTTTCATCTGAAAAAAAAACTAGGATATGGCTTATGTCACAAATACATGTTTGTAGATTCATTATTGTTACCTTATCAAGATTCAAACTTTGATTCACAGCTGTACTAAGCAGTTGGATATCCTCCAGAACTCCATACTTGAGCTACCTCTCAATGTACCTGCATGCAACCTTCTTATCAGGAAACTTACAGCTTATACTCCCTTCCTAATACCATTTATCCTGCACTCAGAGTACTGAGGGTCACACCAAGCTACTCTGAGCAGAATTAGTTCTCCATTCCTACGTTTTCTGTCCACTCCTATTCCCACATTCATTAGACTCACAGAAATAGAATTATTCTGGATATATTCCATTTCAATACACATTTCCCCTGCAGGCTCGATTCTCTTCAGCATAACCACCTGCCTTAAGCAGCTTGCTACATCCTAGACCTCAATTTTCTGTCCAAATGCCTGCCTACCTTCATCAGAACTACAAATCTGGAACATTACACATTAGTTTTCCATTACCCACTTGTTCCCACTTGCTGTACCCTTTTACCCTCCTCACCATGAACAGTAGGTCACACCCGGAGGCCTGTCCCCATGATCTCCATTGTCCATACACCTCTGCCTTCCTTCAATAAACCTGTAGATATGAATCATAAGAGGTCAGATCTCCTCCTGAACCTATTTTCCATTCCTGATTAGTACTTTGAAGCAAGCAAAGTTGCCCAGAGTAACCTGTTCTCCAGCCAACATTCTACCTGCCCATTCCCATTCCCTTTATTTCCTGTCCCCAGTGTCACTCCATGGTTTGGGAAACTTGAAGCATTCCCTGCATTTTATTATGTAGCCCAAGCATAACTACCAGATACCTGCTACATGAGAATCACTGAAATCAAACCTACTCTATACTTGCTGTAACAGAAAAATCCAGGGACAACCAGATGTTTAAAGTCTCAAGAATGAGGAGGATCAATGCAAGCCATGGAAATATGATACACTCAGAGTGCAGACCTCCTACTACAGTAAGCCCTGGATATCTCAACATAATAAAAAATCAATATGGGATAAAATACAATATTATAAAGAATATAAAAGCCTTTCGAGAATGAATAATAAAATTCATTAAGGAAATATAGGAAAATGCAGTCAAAAGTTTCTTTAAAGAGAAAACACATTAATTGTTTAAAGATATATTGGGAAAGAAACTAATTAAGCAGATGAAGGAAATGAATAAAAGCACTCAAGATTTGAAAGGGTGGACAAAACTTAGAAAATCCTGGAGATGGAACACCTAGGAAAGAGAAGAGGAAGAAAAGATGCAAATATCTCTAAAACAAAAAAGAGGAGATAATCTCATCCATAGAAGATACAACAGAAGAAATTTATACATAAGTCAAAGAAATTGCTAAAATGTAAAATTTTCTGACAGAAAACTTCGAATGAAGATGGAATAGCTTGAAAAGGGCTAACAAAAGAAAAATAGGAATAGAAGACTGAAGAATACCACTTCCAAGGCACAGAAAATATTCTCAACATGGTCATAGAGTAAAAGTTGCCCAATCTAAATAAAGTGATGACTTTAAACATAAAAAAGGTTTGGGAACACCAATAAGACAAGACCATGAAAGAAAATCCATAAGTCAAATAATAATGAAAACACAAAATCTACATAAAAATAAAAAAATGTTAAAGGATGAAAAGGAAAATGTCAAGGTAACATACAAATGCAGACCTATAAATATTACTCTCAAATACTCAGGAGGGACCAGAAAAGCTATCAAGACCTGGCCAGATATCTTGCATTCTCTAAAAAGCACAGATGCAACCTCAAAAACAAACTCACCAAAATTCTCAATCAACATTGTCCGAGAATACACACATTTTGAGAGAAAACCAAATTTAAACAGAATCCAAAAATCATGCCCTACAGAAAATACTAGAAGAATATTTCAAACCCAAGGAGGATAACTGCACCCAACAAAACAGAAGAAATAGATACGTTCATACAAACAAAAGCAAAACAAGGAAACACACTCAGAGAGACACACTAACACACACCCATAAACACACACACACACACACACACACACACACACACACTAACTCTACCAATATCAACATAATGGGAATGTATAAGTACTGGTTATTAGCATCGCTCAACATCACACAGGCTAACAAAATGGAGGTAAATAGAAGTTCTGTTATTCTGCTGCATACTACAAACATACTTCAGCAATAATCACAGACATCATATCAGGAAAAATCCCGGAAATAATGTTGGTGAAGCAAATATATATAAGAAGCAACCTGAATTAGACATTCTAATATCTAATAAAATAGTTTCAAATACATTTACTCAAAAGAGATATAGTAGATCATTTCATACTCAGAAAAGGAAAAATCTAAAAAGTTTTCATCTTAATTCTGAATTATCTATGCCACAAACACAAGCTCAAGCACATTTGTACAAGAAACACTACTAAATCACACAGCACACATCAAACCTCACTCATTAATACTAGAATAATTTAATACCCAACTCTGGCTGATTGACAGGTAATACAACAAAACTAAACAGAAAATTAATGAAAAATCAATGTTATAATTCAAATCAATATAAAAGTTATCTACAGAATGTTTCACACAAACTGTAAGACTCACTCTCATCACTTTTATTCACCTTCTCCAAAATTTACCATCTAGTTGGACCAAAAGCAAGAGTCAGCAGACCCAGAGACAGTATGAAAATAAACAACATCTGAAATGAGCAGGGAGACATAGCAGATAACAAGAAAACTCAATGAATAATTAGTTTTAATTTCCAAAGCTTCCTCAACCATATTCATTTGTGGCTTTGTTCATACTATACAAAAAAATAAAAGCAATCTGGTTTTACATCAAAAAAGAATATTAAAAAGAAAATGAAATACACATATAAAATGGACAATCAATCAGCTGTTTAACAGGATTAAATAGTGAAACTTGAAGAAAATGTGTTGAACTTGGAAAATAAGTATTGTGAGTCAAAAATTCTAGAGATGGATTGACAAATGTCATATGAATTCTCTTATAGACCATCATAGACCCTAGCTGCTACAAAAATATCTGCTGTCCTGATTAGTAAGACAAATTAGGAGCCTGCATAATTGTGGACTCCCTCAATTATAATGCGTATAATGGAAATGGTCATATTTTTAAAAGGCACCCATACTATAGATGCACCATAGAAGAAGAAAGAGGAGGAGAAGGAGAAAGGAGGAGGAGGAGGAGAAGAAGGAGAGAAGGAAGAGGAGGAGGAGCAGGAGGAGTCGCCTAAGGAGGCACCATTGGATTGTTAAGTGTTATTCATTTTTGGTGTACTTGGCAATCTTCTAACTGCGTTAGGAAATTCAAGTATGGCCCTCTCTCTTGTGTTTTATCCAGCATTGCTGCAAAATCATCAGAATGAAAAGGGGTCACGATGTGTGTAGTTTCAACAATGGACCTGTTTATTTAAGGCTGAAACAAGTTTTTTTTTTAAACACTACATTAAACATCCAAATTTACAAAATCAGACATTTTTTTTTTCCAGCAGGGTCCATATACCACCAATTAGGAAGAAGCAGTTTAGGTTAAAGTCTTAAACTGTTAAATGTTCTTTAAAGAGTTATTGAATACAATTATGCAGGTCAACAGTCTATCATGGCATCAGAAGAAAGCATGTTCCATCTTCAGCCTGGGGAAAGAATTTCACAACTGCTTACATTGCCTATGTAAATTTTATCTCTATGCCATACACCTGGACCGGCGGATTTTGATATACCAAAACTCAGATCAGGTAAAACAATTTAATTTGTAAAGAAAGACCTGGCTGTATGTATAGGTAGGAGGACAACAGTTCTGGTTTTTAGAGAATACCAAAGTTGGCGTATTTGTGATTGCACTCGAACACTGTGCTAATAATTTGTTCAAGGTGAATAAACCCTTTCAGATCTCAAATATAGATACTATTTTTCAAATATGTCAGAGAATGGCTTGAACTAGAAAAAATAATCTTTTATAATTGATATGAAATAAGTTTATGTGAACAAGACATGATGCAACAATGTTGACTATACTCAAAGTAACTAATGAGAAAAGCTTTTTGATGGGGGTGTATGGTCCATGATGGGCAACTCACACATGCCTTAAACCCTAGAATCACTGAAGCGGAATGCCTGAAGCAGAATCACCGACACTTCATCTTCTCCCCTGCCCCTAAGCAGTAAATGTATATATATATATATATATATATATATATATATATATATATATCTGTGTGTGAATGTGTGTATGGTTTCTTTCTCCATATAGAGCAAGAGAGGAGAGAGAGAGAGAGAGAGAGAGAGAAAGCGAGAGAGAAAGAAAGAGAGAGAGAAAGCGAGAGAGAAAGAAAGAGAGAGAGAGAGAGAGAGAGAGGTTGATTCCATGTACTTGAAATATGCACTGATTCAAATCAAATACTGACAACTGAGATAATATATATGTATATATATATATATATATATATATATATATATATATATATATCCCAAAATGCCCCAAAGATGTTTCTAAAAATAAATAATGGTAACATTTCCAATATTCTAATTCACAATATTTAGAATGTAAACCATAGGAGACATCATTATATGATATGATTAAAAAAACGAACTAACCAAAATTTTCATTTTACATTTTGGATTATTTTGAATGTCTTGAAGGAAACAGAAATCTGATGAAGGGTCAAGGCTAGGAATTCACTGTTACTTGATATATCAAAACTTTCTCTATGAACCTTTACTTTTTGGTAATCCACCTGCCTCAACTACAAACTACTATATCCCTCTATGTATTTTTAATGATTATTCGTATTTCACGGATAGAACACAGGATATCCTTGAGGGGTATGGGAATAATAAAAAGTTGTAGAACACCACAGTGCTATAAATATTATATTTTGAATTGTTACATAATAATTAACTTTCTATTATAAAGCCCTGCTATTCTAATAACTCAAAGGTCCTGATGTCATTGATAGCTCCTGTCTGAGGGTCACTATATACCTCTCTATATTTGGAGAAATGGCATGTTAATTTATAAGAAAATGGTTTTGTTTGTATTATCTAATAGTCAAGATACACTGATAGACTTCCTTGAAACAGAATAAAAATCAGATTAGAAATATAAGGCTGCTTTATTGAATCTTCCTCAGGAAGCTGAACAAATTTTCTTTCACTTGCAATACATGTTACTGACTTTCTATTTATCACAGTTAATGATGGCCCCAATTCATACTAATTCAGTTAATGCTACCTGTGACTTGATGGTTGATTTTTGGGATGGCCAATGTAGGAAAACTCTGTTATATTAGAGCATTGCAACAAATTTTCCTCCAATATATATGGAACATTAGTTAAATGTACTTATTTCACCAATACATTTTTTTTAATTTGTAGAGCTTTCTTAATCATTTTATAAAATTCAGGTGATTTGTATTGTTGATGCTATTATAATTGGTATTGACTTCTTTTTGTTTGTTTTTTCTATTTTATTGAATATATTCTTCATTTACATTTCAAATGTTATACACTTTCCAAGTTCCCCCTCCCAGAAAACCCCTAACTCCTCCTCTTTTCCCCTGCCTCCAAGAAGATGTCCCTGTATCCAACCCACTCCATTCTACCCCTCCTCTGTTTCCACATGCGGTGATATATATATATATATATATATATATATATATATATATATATATATATATATTGCCTTCATAGGACCAAAGATCACTCTTCCTACTGATGCCGAAGAAGACATTCCTCTGCCACAATTGCAGCTGGTGCCATGTGAATCCCTTGGTTAATGACTTTGTCCATTGAGCCCTGGGGGTTCTGGTTGGCCTACATCCTCATTCTTCCCATGGGGCTGTAAACTCCTTCATCTCCTCCAGTCCTCCCTCCATCTCCTCCATTTGGGCCATAGATTGTGCTCTGTCTAGTGTTTGCCTTCTTTCCTCTGCTTCTGTATCTATAAGGCTCTGGCTTGTTCCCTCAGCAGACAACCATAATAGGCTCTTTTCAGCCAGCACTTCTTGGCATTCACAATAGTGTCAGGTTTGGCAACTGTTTATAGAGTGATTGTACAGGTTGGACAGTCTCTGGATGGCTTTCCACCAGTCTCTGTCCCACACATTGTCTCCATAATTGCTTCGGGGATTTTTTTTCTCTTTCTCAGAAAAACTGAAGCACCCACACTTTGGTCTTCCCTCTTCTAGAGCTTCATATGGTCCGTGAATTGTGTCCTGATTATTCTGAGCTTTTGAGCTAATATCCACTTACAAGTGAGTGCATACCACCTGTGTTCTTTTTTGATTGAGTTACCTCACTCAGCATGATATGTTGGAGCTTTTTCTAGATATACACCCAGGAGTGGTATAGCTGGGTCCTCAAGTAATACTACTTCTAATTTTCTGAGGAACTAGCAAACTAATTTCTAGAGTGGTTTTACCAGCTTGCAATCAAACCAGCAGTGGTAGTGTTCTTCTTTATCCAAATCCTGGCTAGAATCTGCTCTCCCCTGAGTTTTTCATCTTAGCCATTCTGAATGGTATGTGATGAAATCTCAGGGCTGTTTTGATTTTAATTTCTCTGTTAAATAAGGATGTTGAACATTTCTTTAGGTGCTTCAGAGCCATCTGAGTTTCCTCAACTGAGAAGTCTCTGTTTAGCTCTATACATTAATTTTAATAGGGTTATTTGACTCTTTATAGTCTAACTTCCTGAGTTCTTTATATATATTGGATATTATCCCTCTATCAGATGTAGGATTGATAAAGATCATTTACCACTATCCTGGTTGCCATTTTGTCCTATTGACAGTGTCCTTTCCTTACAAAAGCTTTGCCATTTTATGAGTTCTCATTTGTTGATTCTTGTTCTCAGAGTATAAAGCATCAGTGCTCTGTTAATGAAAATTTCCCCTGTGCTCATGGGAACAAGGTTCTTCCCTACTTTCTCCTCTATAAGCTTCATGGAATCTGGTTTAATGTGGAGGTTGTTGATAGACTTGGATTTTAGCTTTGTACAAGGAGTTCAGAATGGTTAGATTTGCATTTTTCTACATGCTGACCTCCAATGGGTCCAGCACCATTTGTTAAAAAAAAATGCTGTCTTTTTTCCTCTGGATATTTTGTCAAAGATAAAGTGATGATAGGTGTGTGGGTTCATTTCCTGGTCTTCGATTCTATTCCATTGATTTTCCTGCCTGTGTCTGTACCAATTCCATATAGGTTTAACACTATTGCTCTGTAATACAGCTTGAGGTAATGGACAGTGTTTCTCCCAGAAGTTCTTTAGTTGTGGAGAATAGTTTTTTGCTATCCTGGGTTTTTTTGTTATTTCAAATGAATTTGCAGATTGCTCTTTCTTGGTCTATGAACAATTGATTTGAAATTTTGATGGAGATTG
Organism: Apodemus agrarius; assembly: GCA_964023405.1. Classification (NCBI taxonomy): domain Eukaryota; kingdom Metazoa; phylum Chordata; class Mammalia; order Rodentia; family Muridae; genus Apodemus; species Apodemus agrarius. The sequence goes on along the minus strand of OZ030007.1, from coordinate 74,973,031 downwards.
CATTAAATCTGTAGATTGCTTTCAGCAAGATAGCCATTTTTTCCTATAGTAATCTTGCCAAACCATGAGCATGGGACATCTTTCCATTTTCTGAGATAATTTTAGAATTAATTCTTAGGAGGCTTGAAGTTTTTGTCATACAGATCTTTCACATGCTTGGTTAGAGTCACACCAATGTATTTAACATTATGTGTGGCTATTGTGAAGGGTGTCATTTTCCTAATTTCTTTTTTTTATACCAGCATTTTTTAATTTTCTATATTCTTTGTTTATATTCCAAATAATTTCCATTTTCCCAGTTCCCCCATCACCATAAGACCCATAAGCCCTCTTCCCTCCACTCATTTCACAAACATCCCCTCCCATTTCTCTGTCCTGGTTATACCTTACAATGCTGCATCAAGCATTTTCAGGACTAGGGCCCTCTCGTTCCTTCTTCTTGGGAATCATTTGATATGTTAATTGTGTTTTGATTTTTCAGAGCTTCTGGGCTAATATCCACTTATCGGTGATTGCATTCCATGTGCATTCCTTTGTGACTGGGTTCTCTTACTTAAGATTATATTTTCCAGGTACAACCATTTGCCCAAACATTTCATGAATGTATTGTTTTCAATTGCCGAGTAGTATTCCATTGTTTAAATATACCACATTTTCTGTATCCATTCCTCCATTGGGGGACATCTTGGTTCTTTCCATCTTCTGACTATTATAAATAAGGATGCTATGAACATAGTGGAGCATGTGTCCTTATTGCATGCTGGGGAATCCTCTGGGTATATGCCCAGGAGTGGTATAACAGGGTCTTCAGGAAGTTTCATGCCCAGTTTTCTGAAGGACCACCAGACTGAATTTCAGAGTGGTTTTACCAGCTTGCAACCCCACTATCAGTGGAGGAGTGTTCCTCTTTCTCTACAGTCTTGCCAACATCTGTTGTATCCTAGGTATTTTTTGTTTTTGTTTTTGGTTTTGGGTTTTTTTTGTTGTTTTTTTAGACAGGGTTTCTCTATGTAGCCCTGGCTGTCCTGGAACTCACTCTGTAGACCAGGCTGGCCTCGAACTCAGAAATCCGCCTGCCTCTGCCTCCCAAGTGCTGGGATTACAGACATGCGCCACCAATGCCCGGCTCCCCTAGGTATTTTTTATTGGATATATTCTTTATTTACCTTTCATTTCTGTTTTCCTGGTTCCCTGCCCCCCAAAGTTCCCACGTGCCCTTTTTGCTCCCCCTGTTCCCCCATCTACCCCTTCCTACTTCCCTGTTCTGGTAGGTTTTACTCATACGCATTATGACTGGTGTGAGTTGAAATCTCAGGGTTGTTTTGGTTTGCATTTCCCTAATGATTAACGATGTTGAACATTTCTCAGCTTTTTTATCCTTTGAGTAGAGGAAAGCTACTGATTTATTTGACTTAATTTTATTCAGCCACTTGGGTGAATTTGTTTATCAGCTTTATGAATTCTCTGGAGGAATTATGGGTATCACTTAAGTATAAGATCTTATCATCTGCAGAGATATCTTGACATCTTCCTTTCCAATTTGTATACATTTGATCTTTTGTTTTCTAATTGCTCTAGCTAGAACCTCAAGTACTAGATTGAATTGAAAGAGAGAGTAGACAGACTTGTCTAGTCTTTGAATTTAGTGGATTGCTTCAAGTTTCTCTCCATTTAGTTTGATGTTGCCTACTGGTATGCTGTATATTGCTTTTACTATATTTATTTATGGGTCTTGAATTCCTGATTTCTCCAAGACTTTTAATATGAATGAATGTTGAATTTTGTCAAATGAATTTTAAGCAGCTAATGCAATTATCATGTAGTTTACTTCTTTGAGTTTATTTATGTAGTGTATTACAGTAATAGATTTCCGTATATTGCACCATCCCTGTATCCCATGATGAATTCTACTTGATCATGGTGAATATTCGTTTTTGATGTACTCTTGGATGTCATTGGCAGGAATTTTATTGAGTATTTTCATCTCAATGTTCATAAGAGACAATACCCATTATTCTTTGAAGAGCTTGGTTTGTGAAATCATAATGTATAAATATGGTTTTGTCTCGGAATATCTTGTTTTCTTTGTCTATAGTAATTGAGAGTTTTTCTGGGTATAGTAGCCTTGACTGACATTTATGTTCTCTTAGGTTCTGTATGACATCTGCCCAGGGTCTTCAAGCTTTGATAATTTCTTGTGAGAAGTCTAGTGTAATTAGTATAGGTCTGCCTTTATATGGTACCTGGCCTTTTCCCCTTACTGCTTTAATATTCTTTCTTTGTTTAGCACATTTGATGTTTTGATTATTATGTTACAGGAATAATTTCTGTTATGGTCCAGTATGTTTGGAGCTCTGTAAGCTTCCTTTATGTTCATTGGCATCCATTTCTTTACTATAGGAAAGTTTTCTTATATATAATTTTACTGAATACATATACTGGCTCTATAAGTTGTAAGTTTTCTCTTTCTTCTCTACCTATAACCCTTAAGGTTGGACTTCTCATTGTGTCTTGGAATTCTTGGATATATTTGGGTTACAAGCTTTTGGCATTTTGCATTTTTGACTGATGAGTCAATATTTTCTATGTTATCTTCAGCATCTGTTATTCTTTCTTCTATCTCTTGTATTCTGTTGTTGATGCTTGCATCTATGTCTCCCAATATCTCTCCAAGGTTTTCTATTTCAAGAGCCGTCTCCCTTTGTGATTTATTGTTTCTACTTCTATTTGGAGATCCTGTGTGGTTTTGATATGTTCCTTCATTGTTTGTGTTTTCCTGTAATTCTTTAAGGGAATTTTGTGTTTTCCTCTTTAAGGGCCTGTTCAGCCATGTTCTCCTATATTTCTTTAATGGAATTATTTATGTCCTTCTTTAAGTCCTTAATCAGCATAATGAGATGTGATTATAACTCCAGCTCTTGCTTTTCCAGTGTGTTGGTGCATCCAGGTCTGGCTGTCATGGATAAACTGGGTTTGGAAAGTTCTATGTTTCCTTGGTGAAGGTGTCATGTTGCCTTGTTTGCTGTTTGTAATGCTCTTGTGTTTGCCTTTTTCCCATCTGGTTATCTCTGGCATTATTTGGTCTTGCTGTCTCTGTCTTTGGCTTACTTTTCCTGCAAGCCTGTATACATGTACTCCTGGGATTCCCATTCTTCCTGTTCACACAGGTATGTAGGCACTCCTGGAATACCAGCTCTCTAGTCATGGTATTTGTGTATGTAGTTCTGTGGCCCAGGATCAGCTCTATGCTCTCAGGCCTGTCCACAGTCCAGGCAGGTTAGCTATCTCCCCATGCCACCTGGATAAGGCACACTGTAGCAGAGGATGTTCCCCAGCTGGAGACAGAAACCAGAAGGCTCCTGCCAGAGGGTAATGGTTGGGTTTCTCTGAGTAGGAGGTGTGGTCCTACTTGTGCTCTCAGGCCCTTCCATACTCCAACTATTCTGAGTGCACTCGGTTCTTAACTGCTCGGAGAGCAGCAGATTTTCTAGGATGGATCAGGATGTTTTTGTCTTCACTGGAGCAGAGCAGCCAAGTTTCTGCCCAGCAGAAAGGACAGGTTGTAGAAAGGGTGGCTTTTAATTTGAAAGGAGATGGTATCACTGCTTTCACATTAACTGAAATGATGTGCCTGACCATTGTATGTCAACAGAAAATACTTCCTGAAATGCTAGAAAATGCTCTCTACTCATGCAGATTCCTCTGTGTAGCTTTGCCCGTGAATTTTGAGGAGTCAGTTGCTTGGCTCATATTTTGAACTTCCTTTTTTTTTGATTTTTTTTATTGTATATATTCTATATTTACAATTCATTTCCCTTTTTCTGGTTCCCCACCCCCAAAGGCCCCACATGTCCTTTTCCCTCCCCCTGCTCCCGCATCCACCCCCTCCCACTTTACTGTTCTTGTACTCTCCCACAATGATGTTTTGGTCCATTCTAGCACCAGTGTCCACTCCTTTCTTCTTGTGAGACATCACTTGATATGTGATTTGTGTCTTTGGTGTTCCAAGCTTCTAGGCTAATATCCACTTATCAGTGACTGTATACCATGGGTATTCTTTTGAGACTGGGTCACCTCACTTAGTATGACATTCTCCAGCCCCATCCATTTCTCTAAGAATTTCATGAATTCATTGTTTCTAATGGCTATATAGAACTCCATTGTGTATATATACCACATTTTTTGTATCCATTCCTCTGTTGAGGGACATCTGGGTTCTTTCCAGCTTCTGGCTATTATATATAAGGCTGCTATGAACATAGTGGAGCATGTATCTTTATTGCATGCTGGGGAATCTTCTGGGTATATGCCCAGGAGTGGTATGGCTGGGTCCTCCGGAAGTATCACGCCCAGTTTTCTGAGGAACCGCCATACTGATTTCCAGAGTGGTTGTACCAGCTTGCATTCCCACCAGCAGTGGAGGAGTGTTCCTCTTTCTCCACATCCTCGCCAACACCTGATGTCTTCTGAGTTTTTAATCTTAGCCATTCTGACTGGTGTGAGGTGAAATCTCAGGGTTGTTTTAATTTGCATTTCCCTAATGACTAGTGATGTTGAACATTTTTTAAGGTGTTTCTCAGCCATCCGAATTTCTTCAGGTGAAAAGACTCTGTTTAGCTCTGTACCCCATTTTTGGATAGGGTTATTTGGTTTTCTGGGGTCTAACCTCTTGAGTTCTTTGTATACATTGGAGATTAACCCTCTGTCGGATGTGGGGTTGGTGAAGATTTTTTCCCAATTTGTTGGTTGCCGATTTATCATTTTGACAGTGTCTTTTGCCTTACAGAAACTCTGTAGTTTTATGAGGTCCCATTTGTCTATTCTTGCTCTTAGAGCATAAGCAATTGGTGTTCTTTTCAGGAATTTTTCCCCTGAGCCAATGTCCTCAAGGGTCTTCCCCAGTTTCTTTTCTATTAGTTTTAGTGTGTCTGGTTTTATGTGGAGGTCTTTGATCCACTTGGAGTTGAGCTTAGTGCAAGGAGAAAAGAGTGGATCAATTCTCATTCTTCTGCATGTTGACCTCCAGTTGAACCAGCACCATCTGTTGAAAAGGCTATCTTTTTTCCACTGGATGTTTTCAGCTCCTTTGTCGAAGATCAATTGGCCATAGATGTGTGGGTTCAATTCTGGGTCTTCGATCCTATTCCATTGATCCGCTTCCCTGTCACTGAACCAATACCATGCAGTTTTTAATACCACTGCTCTGTAATATTGCTTGAGGTCCGGGATATTGATTCCCCCAGAAGTTGAACTTCCTAAATGAACAGTCTAGTCACCACAGGTGCTCTTCTGGTGGAGTAATGTTAACAACTTTCATGTGTTATATACAACCATTTTTTCTTTGCTAAGTTCACAGCATATCTCATCCCTATTCTCAATGAAGGAATAAAGTAGGAGATATGAGAAGTAGCATATTTTCAGCAAATCTGCTAAGGTTAATGTCACCACATTGTGAGACACATAACTCAAACTGAGTGAAGTGCGAGGAGCAGTCCTTCAAGATTGAGCAGCAAATATTTCTTTTTCATGATTAAAAAATATCTACATTGGCTGTAAACATTTATTTGACTGAGCTTGCTTTAACATTTAAGACTTCTAACATAATGAATAATATTATGTAGACTTTGCAAACAAAGAATTAAATAAAAATGTTGTAATCTTTGTGTTTGTTACAATGGTTTTGAGCAGTGTATCTTTTGTTAGTACTGCTCATTTAATGTCATTTATGATCATGTACCTACCATCAAGGGATCAATAAATAAAAAAATGTGTGCTTAAGGTATTTCAAGATATATATGTTCTCTTTTGGGACTATCTGCAAAGCAACATAAGCATTCAAGGGGGAGTCTGTGCATGAAGGCTGATAAATCTAACAGCCTGCAGAATTTTATTCCCACAAGGTGGCCTTTTATAAATATTTGGATAGAGTATGTTAATTGAATGCACTTGAAAGGAATGCCATAAAAGAATGCACTGGAACATCCATATTATTTCTGTGGGTAGGGTGGAAGATTGAGAGGAATATTACTCGCTCATTTCATATGTCCAAAGATGTTAAGACATAACATCTGGTATATCCCCTTACTATATTTCTATCCATTTACTCTAATTTTAAATATCACTCATAATGTCCTTGCGTTCAAAATAAAAGCAAGAAGTGCTTTGTTGGCACCGCCACTGAGATCAGTTGCTAGGCTGCCCCTCACCACACCAAGCAGATCTATAGTATTTGCTTCAATCTTCAGAGTGGTATTCTCAGTGGTTGACTGCATAGATATTAAAATATTCTAAATAAAATAATGCTATAAATAAAAAATCTACTAGACAACATATAAACTACAGTGGAGAGCTTCCTCAATATAGAAAACAGTAGGTCAGGCTATGAGTTGAAATAGAGGAATTTTGTCAAACTTAAAAAAGATACAAATAGTGTTAGGTCTTGGGAGCTCTCCTTGAGCTGGATCCCATTTTAGGACTGTCTCTGGAATTTCTTTTCCTTAGGCTACTCTCCATTTCTGTTCCTTAATTCTTTCAGACAGTAAAAATTATGGGTTAGAGTTGTGACTGTGGGATGGCCTTTCTCTCCCTCCTTTGATGCCTGGTCTTTCTGATAGAGGTGGGCTCTATAAGTTCCCTCTCCCTACTATCACCCTACTGTACATTATTTAAGTTCCCTCCCTTTGAGGCCTGAGAGTCTCTCACATCTTAGGTCTCTGGAGGGTCACCTCAACCTCCTATCTCACAAGGTTGCCTACTTCCATTCTTTCTACTGAACCTTAATGCTTAAGTCTTTTTACCTCACCCAATACCAAATCTGGTTCCCCTTTTACACCACTAGTTTCCATTTACTCTCATTCTGGTTCCCCCCCTTCCTCCCAACTTGTGATTTCTTTCTTTGTGCTCCCAAGTGAGTCCTCACTTGGATACTTCTGCTTGTTGAACTTTTTGAGTTCTGTGGACTGTATCTTGGGTACTTTGTACTTTTGTTTGGCTAAGATTATTACTGATACTATGGAGTACACACAAAAAGGGACCTAGCATGGTATCACACTGCAAGACCCAACAAGCAGCTGAAAGATTCAGATACAGATACTTGCACCTAACATACAGTAGAGGACTGCCAGGTCTGTGTTCATTCAGAGCTAATACTCCTAGCTCTCAAGAGACTGGAGGTCCCAGAGAATTTAGTGGTCAGGTGGAGTTGGAGACAGGGAGGAGGTATTGGATGTGGAAAAGTTGGAGGGTAGACGGGGGGACTGGGGAGGGAGGCATAAAATATGGATCTTAAAAACTAAATTATTTGAAAAAATATTGTTTGCCATACAGACTAATTTACAACCTGCTACATCTCAGTCACTAAGTAAATTTTTGTTAAATATTTTATATTCAGTTAAAGGAGAAAACCAGAAAAATCAAGAATAGAGAGTAGTGTTTAATAAACACAAGTTGAGTAGGTAAGGGGACATATCTATAACCAGATTCTTTGAGTTCAGAATCCACTCTAGTAAATTGGGTCCCTATAACTTTGGAATGACCCTTTATAAGTCTGTGCCATAATGTATTCATTTGTAAATTTAGATGATAATGTTCAAGAGTAATTATGAGGAAAATTTAAAATAAATTATTTTTTTAAATTTTTATTTTCTATATTCTATGTTTACATTCCAAAGGCTTTCCCCTTTCCCAGTTCCCCCCTCCCTATGCCCATAATTCCTCTCCCCCCAACTATTCCCCAATCATCCCCCCTCCCCCCACGGTTTCTTTACAAAACTGGATCCAATCTTTACAGGCCCAGGGTCCTCTCCTTTCTTCTTGGGAATCATTTGACTTGCTAATTGTGCCTTGAGTATTTAGGGCTTCTGGGCTCATTAATATCCATTTATCAGTGATTGCATTTCATGTGTATTCTTTTGGACTGGGTTAGCTTACTCAGGATGATATTTTCCGGGTCTAACCATTTACATACAAATTGCATGAATTCATTATTTTTAATTGCTGAGTAGTATTCCATTGTATAAATATACCACATTTTCTGTATCCATTCCTCCTTTGAGGGATATTTGGGCTCCTTCCAATTTCTGGCTATTATAAACAAGGCTGCTATAAACATAGTGGAGCATGTGTCTTTATTGTATGCAGGGGAATCCTCTGGGTATATGCCCAGGAGTGGTATGCCAGGGTCCTCTGGAAGTGCCATGCCCAATTTTCTGAGGAACCGCCACACAGATTTCCAGAGTGGTTTTAACTTTTTGCAATCCCACCAACAGTGGAGGAGTGTTCCTCTTTCTCCACATCTTCGCCAGCACTTGTTGTCTCTTGAGTTTTTAATCTTGGCCATTCTGACTGGTGTGAGGTGGAATTTCGGGGTTGTTTTGATTTGCATTTCTCTGATGACTAATGATGTTGAACATCTCTTAAGGTGTTTCTTGGCCATCCGAATTTCTTCTGGTGAAAATTTTTTGTTTAGCTCTGTACCCCATTTTTTGATAGGGTTATTTGGTTTTTTTGGGTCTAACTTCTTGAGTTCTTTGTATATATTGGATATTAGCCCTCTGTCAAATGTGGGGTTGGTGAAGATCTTTTCCCACTTTGTTGGTTGTTGTTTTGTCCTTCTGAAAGTGACATTTGCCTTGCAGAAACTTTGTAATTTTATGAAGTCCCATTTTTCAATTCTTGATCTTAGTACATAAGCTATTGGTGTTCTGTTCAGGAACTTTCCCGCTGTTCCTATGTCCTCCAGGGTCTTCCCAAGTTTCTTTTCTAATAGTTTCAGTGTGTCTGGTTTTATGTGGAGGTACTTGATCCACTTGGAGTTGATCTTAGTGCAAAGAGATAAGAGTGGGTCAACTCACATTCTTCTGCATGTTGACCTCCAGTTGAACCAGCACCATTTGTTGAAGAGGCTATCATTATTCCAATGGAAGATTGTGGCTCCTTTATCAAAGATCAAGTGACCATAAGTCTGTGGGTTAATATCTGGGTCTTCAATCCTATTCCATTGATCCACTTGCCTGTTGCTGTACCAATACCATGCAGTTTTTAACACAATTGCTCTGTACTACTGTTTAAGGTCAGGGATATTGATTCCCCCAGAAGTCCTTTTATTGGTGAGAATAGTTTTAGCTATCCTGGGTTTTTTGTTGCTCCAGATGAATTTGAGAATTGCTCTTTCTAGATCTATAAAGAATTGAGTTGGGATTTTGATGGGGATCGCATTGAATCTGTATATTGCTTTTGGAAAGATGGCCATTTTTACTATATTGATCCTGCCAATCCAGGAGCAAGAAATATTTTTCCATCTTCTGAGGTCTTCTTCGATTTCTTTCTTCAAGGACTTGAAGTTCCTCTCATACAGTTCTTTCACCTATTTGGTTAGAGTTACACTAAGGCACTTTATGTTGTTTGTGGCTATTGTGAAGGGTGTTATTTCCCTAACATCTTTCTCAGCCTGCTTGTCCTTTGAGTACAAGAAGGCTACTGATTTGCTTGAGTTAATTTTATAACCAGCCACTTTGCTGAAGTTGTTTATCAGCTGTAGAAGTTCTCTGGTGGAGTTTTATGGGTCACTTAAGTAAACTATCATATCATCTGCAAATAATGATAGTTTGACTTCTTCCTTTCCAATTTGTATCCCTTTGACTTCCTTATGTTGTCTAATTGCTCTCGCTAGAACTTCAAGTACTATATTGAAAAGATATGGAGAGAGAGGGCAGCCTTGTCTAGTCCCTGATTTTAGTGGGATTGCTTCAAGTTTCTCTCCATTTATTTTGATGATGGGTACTGGTTTGTTGTAGATTGCTTTTACTATGTTTAGGTATGGGCCTTGAATTCCTGCTCTTTCCAAGACTTTTAGAATGAAAGGATGCTGAATTTTGTCGAATGCTTTTTCATCATCTAATGAGATGACCATGTGTTTTTTTTTTTCTTACAGTTTGTTTATGTAGTGGATTACATTGATGGATTTCCGTATATTGCACCATCCCTGCATCCCTGGGATGAAGCCTACTTGATCATGGTGAATGATCGTTTTGATGTGCTGTTGGATTCAGTTGGCAAGAATTTTATTTAGTATTTTCATCTATATTCATAAGAGAAATTGGCCTGTAGTTCTCTTTCTTTGTTGGATCTTTTTGGGGTTTAGGTATTAGTGTAATTGTGGCTTCAAAGAATGAGTTGGGCAGTATCCCTTCTGTCTCTATTTTGTGGAATAGTTTGAAAAGTATTGGTGTTAAGTCTTCTTTGAAGGTGTGGTATAAATCTGCCCTAAAACCATCTCGTCCCGTACTTTTCTTGGTTGGGAGGCTTTCTATAACCCCTTCTATTTCGTTAGGGGTTATGGGACTATTTAGCTGATCTATTTGATGCTGATTTAATTTTGGCATTTGGTATCTGTCTAGGAAATTGGCCATTTCCTCTAGATTCTCCAGATGTTTTGAGTATAGACCTTTGTAGGAGGATCTGATGATCTTTTGAATTTCCTCAGTTTCTGTGATTATGTCTCCCTTTTCATTTCTAATTTTGTTAATTTGGATACTGTCTCTGTCTCCTTCGATTAGTCTGACTAAGGGTTTATCTATCTTGTTGATATTCTCAAAGAACCAGCTCCTCGTCTTGTTGATAATTTGTATGGTTTCCTTTGTTTCTATTTGATTTCAGCCCTGAGTTTGATAATTTCTTGTCTTCTACTCCTCCTGGGTGAATTAACTTCTTTTTCTTCCAGGGCTTTAAGCTGTGCCATTAAGCTGCTGGTGTATGCTCTCTACAGTTTCTTTTTGGATGCATTTAGAGCTATTAGTTTTCCTCTTAGCACTGCTTCCATTGTGTCCCATAGATTTGGGTAGGTTGTACCTTCATTTTCATTGAATTCTAAAAAGTCTTTGATTTCTTTTTTGATTTCTTCCTTGACCAAGGTGTCATTGAGTAGAGTATTGTTCAGTTTCCATGTGTATGTGGGCTTTCTGTTGTTTTTGTTGCTATTGAAGACCACTCTTACTCCATGGTGATCTGATAGGAGGCAAGGGATTAGCGCAATCTTCTTGTATTTGATGACATCTGTCTTGTGACCAATTATATGGTCTATTTTGGAGAAGGTACCATGCGGTGCTGAGAAAAAGGTATATTCTTTAGCTTTAGAATGAAATGTTAAATATATATATATATATATATATATATATATATATATATATATATATATATATATGTTAAATCTAATTGGTCCAGAGTTTTAATTAGTTTCACTGTGTCCCCGTTTAGTTTCTGCTTTCCTGATCGGTCCATTGAGGAGAGTGGAGTGTTGAAGTCACCCACAATTATTGTTTTAGGTGTAATGTGTGCTTTAAGCTTTAGTAAGGTTTCTTTTACGAATGAGGGTGCCCTTGCATTTGGAGCATAGATGTTCACTATTGAGAGCTCTTCTTGGTGGATTTTCCCTTTGGCCAGCAAGAAGTGACCTTCTGAGTCTCTTTTGATGATTTTAGGTTGGAAGTCTATTTTATCTGATATTAGAATGACTACTCCAGCTTGTTTCCTGAGACCATTTGCTGTAAAATTGTCTTCCAGCATTTTACTCTAAGGCAGTGTTTGTCTCTAACACTGAGATGTGTTTCCTGTATGCAGCAAAATGTAGGATCCTGTTTCTGTATCCAGTCTGTTAATCTATGTCTTTTTATTGGGGAATTGAGTCCATTAATGTTAAGAGATATTAAGGAATAGTAATTATTACCTCCAGACATTTTTGAAATTATATTTATTTATTTTATTTATTTTTTATATTCGAGAGTTTATCTTCTTTTGGGTTTGATGAGAGGAACTTTCTATCTTGCTTCTTCCCGGGTGTAGTTTCCGTCCTTGTCTTGGTGTTTTCCCCCTATTGTCCTTTGTAGGGCTGGATTTGTGGAAAGACATCGTGCAAATTTGGTTTTGTCATGCAATACCTTGATGTCTCCATCTATGGCGATTGAGAGCTTTGCTGGGTAAAGTAGTTTTGGCTGAAGTTTGTATTCTCTTAGAGTTTGCATTATATCTGCCCAGGATCTTCTAGCTTTCATGGTCTCAGGTTAGAAGTCTGGTTTTATTCTGATAAGACTTCCTTTATAAGTTACTTGGCCTTTTTCTCTTGCTGCCTTTAATATTCTTTCTTTGTTTAGTACATTTGGAGCTTTGATTATTATGTGACAGGATGTATTTCTGTTCTGATCCAGTCTGTTTGGGCTTCTATATGCTTCTTGTATATTCATAGGCATCTCTCTCTTTAGGTTGGGGAAGTTTTCTTCCATAATTTTGTAGAAGATATTTGCTGGCCCTTTAACTTGTAAATCTTCATTCTCATCTATACCTATAATCTTTAGGTTTGGTCTTCTCATTGTGTCCTGGATTTCCTGGATGTTTTGGGTTACAGCCTTTTTGCATTTAGTATTTTCTTTGACTGTTGAATCAATGGTTCCTATTGTATCTTCGGCTTCTGATATTCTGTCTTCTATCTCTTGTATTCTATTGTTGATATTTGCATCTATGGCCCCTGATTTCTTCCCAAGGTTTTCTATTTTCAATGTTGTCTCCATCTGCGATTTCTTAGTTGTTTCTACTTCTGTTCTTAGTACCTGGATGGATATGCTCAGATCTTTCACTTGCTTGATTGTGTTTTCGTGTATTTTTTAATAGATTTTTGTGTTTCTTCTTTCATAGCTTCTACTTGTTGGCCCAGGTTCTTCTGTATTTCTTTAAGTGATTTTTGTCTTTCTTCCTTATTGTCTTCTTCTTTTTGATCCATCTTCTCCTGCACTTCTTGAAGTGATTTTTGTATTTGCCTTGTAAAGGCTTCTAACTTTTGATCCATTTTCTCCTCTATTTCTTTATGAGATTTTTCTATGCTCAGCTACCAGCATCCTGACCAGTGATTTTATACCCAAGTCTTGTTTTTCTGGTGTTTTGGGGTATCCAGGGCTTCCTGTTATTGGCGAACTGGTTTCAGATGCTGTCATGTTGCCTTGATTTCTGTTAGTGACATTCCTTCTTTTACCTTTTGCCATCTGGTTATTTCTGGTCTAGTTGGCCTTGTTGTCACTGGCTGGTGTTTGAATCTCCCGTGAGGCTGGGCTCACCTGTTGTTTCTCTACTGGTTGTTATGCGTGATTGCTGCTCGAAGGGATCACGAGCTGGCTGCCACCAGCTCCCTTGGTGCACGGCCTGAGTTCGCGGGGAAGTGCAGCAGAGCCTCGGTGGGCCGGCGGGCGCTGCTGGTCCTGCCTGGTGGAGAGAGCCTAGCAGATCCCCCCCGCACGGTAGCCCCAGATGGAATCTGTCTACCTGAGCCTTTCCAGCTGTGTCCTGGTTGCAATACGGAGGCCTGCCACTATCGCTGGTCCGGGGTCCTGGGAGTTGGGTGCCTCCGGCTGCCTCGGTGCATGGCCTAAGCAAAATAAATTATTTTTAACTGATCAGGTAATAAAAGAAATATTTAGATGTTAAAAAATATACACGGAGGCAATATGAGGAGTTTAGGTACAGCTCATTATAAACAAATAAACATACATAAAAAATGACCAACAAACCTTTGGATTATTATCATAGAAGAAAAAGTTATGACACAATGGGCATCGAGAATATATTTAATAAAATTATAGTGGAAAAGACACATAACAGCATGAAGAAGATAAACATCCATATATCATAGGCATGTAGAGTGCCAAAAGCAAATGGCCCACCTAGACAGTCCCCATATTATATCAGAGCTAAAGCAATAAAAAAATATCTTTAGGAGCTTTTTATATTTTGTCAATATTCCTCTACCTACCTTCTTCTGAAGCCTGTTTTGGGTAAAATTTTATTTATATAGTAATGTATTGTTTATTATAGTAGCTATATTATAGTTTAAATTCATTTATACTATTTGTATAGAACTACATGTTTTCCCCTGGATCTGGAAAGGCCAAACCATCAGTGTAGAATACCAGAACATGGAAGGGAGAAGGGGAGAATGGGGGAACAGGTTAAGGGAAAAGGGCATATGGGAACTTTGGGGGTTGGGGAGCCAGGAAAGGGGAAATCATCTGAAATGTAAATAAAGAATATATCAAGTAAAAAGAACTAAATGTTTTGAATAAAGTTTTCTATTTTTGGTAAACATACAGATACTTGTTGTTTAGATAATTGTTCATATATCAAAGGTTAGCCTAATGCTGACTATAGATAACCTTAATGTTCATCCTTCTATATGTCTCATATTTCTAATCACCATGCCATATTTATGACATTATTGTATCAAACAGAGCTCTATTTGTTCCAAGCAATTTGTGTATCAGGAAAAATGCATCCCAGGTCTGAGCATTTTTCAGATTCCTTGCTATAATATCGTTGGATAATTAGTAAGACAGAGAAAATAGCAGTCCAATAATGACATATTTCACATACTTTAGTCATTATTGGACTGCTATTTTCTCTGTCTAGATGAAGGAAATTTAGACAAAAGTATAGGTGGACTATTTTCTAAGTATCAGTATGTAACTATGAGGATCTTTTGTAACTGAGCATTGGTTTAAACATGGATGGACATGACTTGAACTTTCTCCATGGCTTTTGCAGACTGCATCAATTTGGCTAAGGATAAGTTGTACATTGATGAAATAGGGAATTTCTTTTTACTTCACATGATTTATTTTACCTCAGTTGTTTGGTGTTTTGACTGGAAGATGTCAAGTGTTTTCAGTATGCTGTATTCTACTGGTTACACATTATGAGCCATCATGTATTGTACTGTTGAAAAGCTGGAAATGTAAAGTTTACAAAAAGAGTGAACTTCCAACTTCCCTTAACCTCTTGTCTGGCAACTAAGAGATAAGGAGGGGGAGAGAATAACAAATTGAAACCAGGGTTCACTTGATTGGAGAGAAATCTTTTCAGTCACATGCTAGAAATTAATTTTGAACATCTAGAGTACTAGATTTGAAATTTTCAAATAAAACTACTCTTTAATTAAATTCCTTATATTGTGATTAACTCACAGTATATATATATATATATATATATATATATATATATATATATATATATATATATTGGTTCTAGAACATAACTCTAAATTTACTTCTGTTATGGAATGTAAAGTAAATACTTTTTATGCAGAATATCTGACATACAATCTTTGTGAAATGGTCTCTTGAACCTAAAGAGTTTATGTCCCACAGTTTGAGAATTTTTTTTTCTGCAAAAACTATGGAAAATTCAACTATTGGGTACTATGTGCCTCCTTGAAACTGTCAAGAAATGAGACACTTCCTGCCAAACCAAGCAGCCAAGACTTCCAGAAGAACAGGAAGGCCATCTGTTGATGCTCATTACACACTAGTTCAGTACCTTCTGCAAATAACTCTTGCCCAAACATGGTCCACATTTGCCAGAATAATAGTTCCCAAGTCTAGCAGAAACATCCTGCCTGATTATAGACAATTATGACAAGAAGAACCATGTCTGCATGGACACACTCTGCCCAACCATGGCCCATGAAGTGGAAACATCTAGCCCACTACTCCAGTAGATGCTCCTTGCCCAAACAAAGGTCTTGACTTCCAACAGACCAGCTTCAAATCTCTGGTGAATACTTCTTTCTAGATTAGAGGTCATATATGCTGCCAGAACTCCATCCTTCAAGCTGGTGAAGACCTTTATCATAACCTGAATACTCATAGTACAGCATATACTAGAGGATAAAGAAAAAAATCACTCATCATATACAAGCATAGAAATTGGCAACTAGACTTGTAATCAACCCAAATCCAGATGCCTAAACTCAGAATTAAAAACATAATCAGAGTTTTTGCATAGTTCTGGACCCCTATAGTCTATTTCTGGACTCACACCTCAGTCCAGAGGAGCCCTGTGGGATACCAAGAGCGTCACATAAGAGCTGGTCAAAATTCACCAGAGCAGCAGAAGAAAGAAATACAAAGGACAGATATAATAGGATAATTATTGGCACCAAGGCCAACTGATATGCAGTCATGCACAAAAGAAATCTGCTGAGCCATTGTGTAGGGCTAATATTAGGGGAAATAGGTAAAACTTTTTTGCAAAGAGCTGCTCAGAGGCTTCTGAGATGTTTTCATCTAGACCTGCTGTGGGCAGTTTCTGTTGTGGGATGTTGTCCCCAGCATTTCCCGCTTTATATTTAAGAAGTTGTATGTTGTTGGCAATCACAGTTAAAGCCAAGAGTGAGCATCAAATTAAGAAGTTGGCAAGTGGAAAAACAATAATACAGAGTAAAAAAAAGTCTAACAGCAATGGAAAAATTCTGTAAAAATGAACTCCAGTTCACTTCTTGCAGAAATGAATTGCTACATAGGAGACGAAGACAGTAGTCAATTTCTCCAAATATCAGAGCCAATATGAGAGTGGCTATTATCTGAAATTTCTGGGTGTAAAGTGTTAATATCATAGCTTTGCATGAATGATTCAACAAACCTCTAATATACTTTTTAATATATCATCACTCACAAACATACTCAATGTAAAGCAGAGGAGTAACACAGATCCATCTAAATAAAGAGTAACATTGGAATGATAATCTGATTTTGATATTTTGTATTTCCCATCTCATAACAAGAACTACCTCTTCTAGGGCATTCAGCCTGTTTTAAAACCCTCTATCTTTTCGTAAGTCAGCAAAGCAATACTAATGTCCTTAGATGCCTGGGTTGCATGATGAGAAGTGTGGACTTTCTTAACTAAAGAAGTTATAGACAAGGCAAAAGAAGAAATCACACCAATCATAACAGTAATGCCTATATTTTAGGTTGACACAAAATGCTTACCTCTATGAAGCATAGAGAAGGCATGATGAATGGTCTCTCTGCCATGATTAGAAAACCATATCTCATTAATATAGACATGTAGAAGTACATAAGGAGGCTGTTGTAATATGACAAAAGCATTTTTTCTTGTAACTGAGACATGGATAAATGGCAATTTATACAAATCACATGGTAAACACCATGGCTTTGGAATGGACTTTCTGCTCTTCCACATTGGTATTATATGATCTAATGGGGCAGTCAGGTATCCAGACTGGTGATCTAGCATCTTGTGGAAAAATACAATTGTACCTTCTTCCACCACAGAGAAGAATATCTAGTCCTTCTATGTAGATGAAAGCAAATATTTCCACAAAACTAATGGAAGGTAGTGTTCCATAGGATCCCTGTAGCACTGCACTGTAGATCTATCCTAAGAATATTCATTGATGGAGTTTTTTTGGGTCACTTACGTATACTATCATATCATCTGCAAAAAGTGAAAGTTTGACTTCTTCCTTTCCAATTTGCATCCCTTTAACTTCCTTATGCTGTCTAATTGCTCTCGCAAGAACTTCAAGTACTATATTGAAAAGATATGGAGAGAGAAGGCAGCCTTGTCTAGTCCCTGATTTTAGTGGGATTGCTTCAAGTTTCTCTCCATATATTTTGATGTTGGCTAATGGTTTGCTGTAGATTGCTTTTACTATGTTTAGGTATGGGCCTTGAATTCTGGTTCTTTCCAGGACTTTTAGCATGAAAGGATGCTGAATTTGGTCAAATGCTTTTTCAGCATCTAATAAGATGTCCATGTGTTTTTTTTTTCTTTTAGTTTATTTATGTAGTGGATTACATTGATGGATATTCATATATCGAACCATCCCTGCATCCCTGGGATGAAGCCAACTTGATCATGATGAAAGGTCATTTTGATGTGTTCTAGGATTCGATAGGCATGAATTTTATTGATTATTTTTGCATTGATGTTCACAAGGTAGATTGGTCTGAAGTTCTCTTTCTTAGTGGGTCTTAGTGGATCAAGGACCTCCACATAAAACCAGACACACTGAAACTAATAGAAAAGAAACTGGGGAAGACCCTGGAGGATATGGTCACAAGGGGAAAGTTTCTTAACAGAACACCAATAGCTTATGCTCTAAGATCAAGAATTGACAAATGGGACCTCATAAAATTACAAAGTTTCTGTAAGGCAAAGGACACTGTCAGAAGGACAAAACAGCAACCAACAAATTGGGAAAAGATCTTCACCAATCGCAAATCTGAGAGAGTGCTAATATACAATATATACAAAGAACTCAAGAAGTTAGACTGCAAAGAAGTAAATAACCCTATCAAAAAATGAGGTGTTATGCTTTAGGATGAGTCTAGACAAACTCATGATGGGGACAGAATGAATTAAGTGGTCAACAAGACATATGGGAAAAGCAGCAGAGGAGAGAAAGAGAAAAGGGGAATGTGGGAAGAGGAAGATCAGAGAGAAAGAATGTTATCTCTTATAGTTAATGAGACATCATTTTGTTAATTTATTTTTATATTTGTTTGTTTGTTTGTTTGAGACATAGTTTCTCTGTGTGAAAAGCCCTGGCTGTCTTGGACTTACTTTGTAGACCAGGCTGGCCTCTGCCTCACAGAGATCAGACTGTCTGCCTCCTGAGTGCTAGGATTAAATGCGTGAGCGACCTCACCCAGCAAGACATCATTTTAATGGGGGCCCTACTTATCCCACTACTCCATAAAGACCTGTTTCATGTCCTTCTTAATCTATCAATTCTTATTTCAATTCATCAGCACTCACTTCAGGGCTTTTGTCCTCTCTTTTGAACTGATATACTGTTTATTTGTAAATATTTACAGTCTCCTCCTTCACTAATTGCTTAGTATTACTTAACTTCAAATGTGTTTATGTTTACTTACACCCTTGGAACATAAGCTCCTTAGCTGACATTGGACCCTGGATCTCTCGTACATTCTTCCTATAGAACTAGGCAGGTCTAGATGTTCTTCAGCCATCTTGATTTTCAGTTTCCAAAATTGGTCTGGATAGATAATTTGGAAATAAGGAAAAGAATCTATAATTCTATGATTCTACTTAGGGACCAAGGAGGGAGTACTGAGATTTGTAAAGACTTTAGTAATTCTTCTGTTTAATTGGCAGAACATACAGCAGGCACAGCAGCAGGAAGAATCTCTTCAGGGGATGTCTTTTATAGGGGAGGCGGTGTTGCTATTGTAAGGATTTGTATGAGGATTTCGTGTCTTCATGTTCTTTTTATTTCTTTTTTTTCTTTCCCAATAAGGAATTTCAGCCAGGGCAGTCACATTTGTATTCGAAGCTGCCAACTCTGACCAGAAATCAGGTCTCCATTTAAAGACACACGTTGACAAGTGGATTAGATGCTCTAGTGAAAGGCAGATAAATGTCACTCATGTCACTAAATAAAAGTCAGGGCTGGCTTATCAGCTTCTAGGGTTGAGGTCTTACCTTCGACATTTCTCAGAGTGCTTTACACCTGATTATCCTTTAACCGAGGACTTTTCCATTGAGACTCTTTCATTTGTACCACAGAGGGAATTATACTGTTCACTCTTAGGAGGATGTGACTTCTGTCAACTTCCTGTATCCCTTTAAGAGACAATGCAACCTGTGACCTCAAATGGAAATCTGCCAGAATTTCCTTAAATGTCATATTACAGAAAGAAATAGAGTAAGCTCCTTTAATTTTACTGGATGTAGGACATCTTGTACATGCTTTACAAACAAGCAAATCATGTTGTAGCAGGCTCGGATCACTTAGGTTATAGTTTAGACTCAAGCATAGAATTTGTCATCTGAATCTATGTAATACCAAGTATGGATTTAGGCTTCTGAGTTTTATCATTTCTTTCTCTCTAAAACCCAGTCCATATAGCCCAACTTGTTAAATGCATTAGTAGTAGCAGGTACCTATACCTATACACAGAGCATCATTTCTCAATGCAGCTAAAGAATGCAAATGTTTTTTCAAAACGAATATTCTGATTGTCAGTGAGATTTAAAGAATGGTTAGTGAAAAGGCTTTAAGGTGATCTAAGAAATGTAGTCTGCTTAGTTGTAAGAGAAAGATTAATTCACAAAAGAATATTTTTCACAAACTTTATACTACTATTTTAGTTAGGGTTTCCATTGCTGTGAATAGATACCATGACCAAGGCAATTCTTATAGAGGAAAACATTTAACTGGGGATGATAGGTTCTGAGATTCAGTCCATTATCATCATGGCAGGAACATGGCAGTGTCCACGCAGATATGGTACTGGAGGAGTGGAGAGTTCTACATCTTGTTTCAATGGCAGACAGGAGAAGACTTACTTCCAGGCAGCTAGGAGAAGTGTCTCAAAGCCCACACCCACAGTGACATACTTCCTCCAACAAGGCCACACCTATTCCAACATGACCACATTTCCTAATACTGCCATTCGCTGGGTCAAGTATATTCAAACCACCACCATATTACTCATTGTTATTTTTTTGTTTTTTTTTTTTTGTTTTTGTTTTTTACTGTGTGTCACTGTTATGTTTTTATAGCTGAGAATGCTATGTGATTTTAGTTGACTTAAGATGTGACCATAAACAGTGGAACCTTATAATTAAATAATCTTTCTGACTAAACAAAAAAAAATGGGGTACAGAGCTAAACAAGAATTTTCACCAGATGAAATTCCGATGGCTGAGAAGCACCATAAGAGATGTTCAACATCATTAGTCACCAGGGAAATGCAAATCAAAACTACCCTGAGATTCCACCTCACACCAGTCAGAATGGCTAAGATTAAAAACTCAAGGGACAACAGGTGCTGGCGAGGATGTGGAGAAAGAGGAACACTCCTCCACTGTTGGTGGGATTGCAAGATGGTACAACTGCTCTGGAAATCAGTCTGGTGCTTCCTTAGAAAATTGGGCATGACACTTCCAGAGGATCCTGTAATACCACTCCTGGGCATATACCCAGAGGATTCCCCTGCATACAATAAAGACACATGCTCCACTATGTTCATAGCAGCCTTATTTATAGTAGTCAGAAGTTGGAAAGAGCCCAAATGTCTCTCACAGGAGGAATGGATACAGAAAATGTGGTATATTTACACAATGGAATACTACTCAGCAATTAAAAATAATGAATTCATGCAATTTGTAGGCAAATGGTTGGATCTAGAAAATATCACCATAAATTAGTTAACCCAATCACAAAAGAATACACATGAATTGCAATCACTGATAAGTGGATATTAATGAGCCCAAAAGCTCTGAATACTCAAGGCACAATTAGCAAATCAAAAGATTCCCAAGAAGAATGAAGGAAAGGACCCTGGTCCTGAAAAGACTGGATCCAGTTTTGTAAGAGAGTATCAGAACAGAGTAATGGGGGGGTTGGGGATTGGGCTGAGGGAAGAAGACTTATAGGACATATGGTGAGGGGGGGAGCTAGAAAAGGGGAAAGCCTTTAGAATGTAAACAAAAATATAGAATATAAAAAAATATCAAAAAAGAAACTTCATAAAAAAGAAAAAGAAGAATATTCATTGAGATAATTGAGTGTGAGAAAGAAAGCAAGTTGTGCTATATATTTTTGTAATGAATTTGGAGAATTCTCACATTTACAAATTAAAGACACATTTGAAGGCTCTAGTAAAATTGAGATACAAATGACAGGAAGATTAAATGTCAGGAAATATTCAACTGTGGGTCTTAAACCAATCAATTAGGAGCAAAGAGGACAATACCATCAATAAACAAAGAATTATTTCTTGGAAAATTATCATGAGAAAAAAAACACTTAGACTATCTAATCTAATGTTAGAGAAAGCTCACAAATTAGGAAAATCAAAAACTGAAAAGGGAGACATAAGAAAGGATCCTAAGAAATTTTAAAGAATCATTAGATCTTATTTCAAATGCCTATATTCTACAATATTGGAAAATATAAATGAAATGGATAATTTTCTAGACAGATACCTCATACCAAATCTAAATCAAGACGAGGTAAACTATCTACTTGGTAAGTAACGCCCAAGGAAATGAAGACAGTCATTATAAGTATCCCAGTGGAAACAGCCAAATGGTATTAGTAGCAATACTTCTCAAATGATTTCACAAAATAGAAACAGGAAGAAGACTGCTAAATTAATTCTAAGAAGCCATAGTCATCATGACACATAAAACCACACAAAGACTCAACAACTACAAAAAGAGTTTCATATCAAGTTCCTTTATAATGATTAATGCAAAATTACTCAATAAATATTTTAACATGAAAATAAGAATATATGAAAGATATTATCCACCATGATTAAGTAGGCTTCACCCCATTTACCAGCAGTTTAGTAATACCCTATAACAAAACTTAAATTGATCCTAGTGGCTGTGCTGGAGTTCTTTGCTCTCCATGCTAAAATGCTAGATTCCCAAATGAAAGGCACACACACACACACACACACACACACACACAAGCTTTATATTTTGATATGCCTTAGACAGCTTAATGGTTTGTTCTTTTCCTAACTGGCCTATTTATTTGTTTTTTCTTTTCTTTTCTTTTCTTTTTTTGTTTGTTTTTTGAGACAGGGTTTCGTTGTGTAGCTATGGCTGTCCTGGAACTCACTCTGTAGACCAGGCTGGACTTGAACTCAGAAATCCACGTGCCTGTGCCTCTCAAGTGCTGGGATTATAGGCATGCATCACCACTGCCCAGCTCTGGCCTATTTCTTACATAGCAAAACCTACATTCTCTCTTTGCTTTGCTAGTTGGATAATTCCCTTCAGGAACTCTTTCGTGAATCATAAATAAAGGCTGTGCTTTCTGTCCCATACCTTCTCAGGAGCACCATCTCTCACTTCATTATCCTTATTTATTCCTAGTATGGAGGATCTACTTCTTAAACTTAGTTCCTTTATCTGAAGATACTAAATGTTCCTCTTCTGTCTGCCCTGGCCAGCCATTGATTGCAGACCATCTTATTTCCCAAAAGAATGAGCTGGGGGCAATGTCCCTCAGTTTCTTACATGAGGACAGACAGTTCCTTAAGCAAACAATTTTGGGGATCCAAATTAACAAAATGCAAGGACCTACACAGGAGTGGATCATTACATTGAAAGGTATCAATATAATATATCATATTAAAAATGGGTCATCATTTAATTAGATGGTAGAAATCCAATTGACAATATCCAAGATCCCTTCATGTTAAAACTTTTGCAAGGATCCAGGGTTTAAGATACTTATTTAAACAAAATAAAGGCAATATACAACAAGCCTTTAAGCAACATCAAATTAAATGGTGTCATAGTTAAAACAAACTACATACTAGACATGGCTGTCGACTCTCTCCCTCTCTCTATCTTTTAATGTAGTACTTGAAGTTCTAGCTACAAGAATAAGAAAATTGAAGATGATCAAGTGGATACAAGTTGGAAAAGAAGAAGTTAAAGTGCCTTTCTTCCCACTCAGCTCTACAAAGTAGAGCAACTTCTCCATCTGGTCTTGCTGGCTTTTCTTGAAGACTCACCATGATTTGTAGTACTTTGGGGGGGTCTGTGGAGTCACTGGGTTAGGGGATGGGGTCTATGCCTTTAAATATTTGATTGTGGAAGTATCCAAAATAGTAGCCAAGAAAACAATGGGAAGGGAGGAATAATAGTATTAAAAGAGAAATTCTGGGAGATACCTAGCCCTCCCCAGACATACTGGTACAGGGAACAGGAGAAGCTGAACAGGTGGTAAAATCCCATCTTAAACAGGTTGGACAATCAGACTGGGGATCTATACACATCTCCAAACATAATTCACCTAAACGTTTGTGATCATTGTGTCAGATTTTAATATTTTTCCAGACAGATTTAAAGACTTTCTCTTGTATTTGAGATGCTGAAATTATTCGCTCTTTATAGATCAACCACTGAAATGTAAAAAGAAACCCTTCTTACTACTGGCAATAAAGGTCCTCATTCCACTTTTCTCCAGAAGTAAGCAATTCCAGAATTTCGGGGCAGAGAAAGTAAGGTAGGGAACCAGAGAGTAGTGAGGGTCTTCCTGTTGGGCAAGAGACCACCAAAAGAAATCACCCTGACCTTTTGGACATGCTTAATTAAGTTTGAGAGTTAGAAGCACCAGGATATCCTCATTTAGAACAGCAGAGACACATTCTTCAACCTGTCCCAGAAGGACATGCTATTTTTCAGGTGAGTGAGCATGTCCTCTCCAGATGCAGAGTGTGTCTTCAAGGGTGTTGAAGTAATGTGTGTGAACATCCCCTCACATCCTTAATTACTTGAATAGCTTATCCAAGAGCAAAGTCAAAGTCTTGTTCATAGGTGACATGATCCACACTGCTTTGCTTCATCAGGATAAAAACTTAAGTACTACATCCCAAAAGTCTTCTTGACCAGGGTTTACCCACCTTATGCAGGGGATGGTGGATTCCTGTACTCTGTACCCCTGGCCTTGAAACTAACCAGCATCACTTTCTCCATCTCCATCCTATTGATGATATTTATACTGAAATGGGCCTTCAGAAACTGGGATTTATTCCAGAGAAATACAAAAGGTTCAAAACATTTGACATTGAAGAGAAAAATAAAAAAAATATGTGTATATATTTAGGTATGATAATAGTACATAGCAGAAAACCTCAAGAGATAGTTGATATCTGGTCTCAGTTGCAGTTCTAATTTAAAATCCTAAAATATACATGAGCTACAATTCACATAAAGGCCTAGCCACCATGATGTGTTTTCACATTAGGTGAGTTCTGTGAGAAGCCATTAGCCTTCTTGACTGTGTAGCACCTGAGTCTCCAAGCCCTCAGTCCTTCCCTCAGTTTGTGCAGAGGGAGGCTGAGGACAACTCAGTATTGCACGGTGAGTGGTTACCACCCTTCCTCTGGTTGCTAGTCCTCAGGCTCTAATTTGTGATCTTTCTCATCCAGAATTTGACCATGATGATTTTTTGTCATTATTTCTGTAAGTGGTATACTCATATTTCCACTCTAATCGTATATACATGCTAGGTGTATAAACCTATTAGCTTATCAGGATTTTGTAAGACATGACCTGGTGGTTTTGTGAAATGGTATTTTATGTATTTTCATAAGATTTTTATGGACTTTAAATGTTGCCTCTAAAATGTAGTAATGTCCACCTTCCCATTCACTCAGCAGTATTGTCCTTGTTACTAGAAACTTTTCTAAGGGAAGGCCATGTAGCATATGTAATTCCTTTTGTCAAGGCTTATGGGCATGAGGACAGAGGAGATTTTCTTCTACGTGTGTTTGGTTTCTTGGGTGGCTTCACAGTAGTTAACCTAATTTTAGTATTATGAAGATTGTCAGCATGATTCTCTAAAGGCCAACTGAAGACTCAGAAGCCTGACATCCATAGGGGTCTGTGAGTGTTCAGAGTGGTCCCGAGAAGCATTTGTGACTTCTAAACTTCATGAGTGGTTTGATAGTTTAAAACTCCAAGATTCTATAAATCCCTTAGGCAAAATTCTCCTGGGTAGTAATGCTTCCCAGTCTCAAAGGAGAAGTGCCTATGCTTTTTTATTTATTCTTCAAATAAAAGGCCAAAATATTAAAATTTTTAAATTTATTTTCTATATTTTTCATTTGCATTCCAAATTCTTTCCCCTTTCCTAGATCCACCCTCACCATATGTCCCATAAGCCCTCTTCTCTCTGCCCATTTCCCAATCACCCCCGCATTTCTCTGTTCTGGTACTCTCCTACAATACTGGATCAAGTCTTTTCAGAACTAGGACCCTCTCCTTCCTTCTTCTTGGGAATCTTTTGATTTGTTAATTGTGCCTTGAGTATTCAGAGATTCTGGGTTAATTAATATCCACTTATCAGTGATTACATTCCAAGTGCATTCTTTTTTGCTAGGGTTAGCTCACTTAGGATGACATTTTGCAGTTCCAACCATTTGCCTACAAATTTCATAAATTCACTGTTTTTAATTGCCGAGTAGTATTCCATTGTATAAATATACCACATTTTCTGTATCCATTCCTCCATTGAGGGACATCTGGGATCTTTCCAGGTTTTAGCTATTATACATAAGGCTGCTATGAACATAGTAGAGCATGTGTCTTTGTTGCATGCAGGGTAATCCTCTGGGTATATATCCAGGAGTAGTATGACAGGGTCCTCTGGAAGTGTCATGCCCAATTTCTGAGGAACCACCAAACTGATTTCCTGAGTGGTTGTACCTTCTTTCAATACCACCAACAGTCTCTTGAGTTTTTAATCTTAGGCATCCTGACAGGTGTGAGGTAGAATCTGAAGTTGTTTTGATTTGCATTTTCTTAATGACTTATGATGGTGACCATTACTTAAGGTGATTCTCAGTCATCTAAAGTTCTTCAGGTGAAAATTCTTTATTTAGCTCTGTACCCCATTTTTAATAGGGTTATTTGTTTCTCTGGGGTCTAACTACTAGAGTTCTTTGTATATATTGATATTATCTCTCTGTCGGATGTGGGGTTGGTGAAGATCTTTTCACAATTAGTTGGTGTTATGGTTTGTATATGCTTTTCCCAGGGAGTGGCACTATTAGGAGGTGTGGCCTTGTCACTGTGGGTGTGGGCTTAAGACTTTCACCCTAATTGCCTGGAAGTCAGTCTTCCACTAGCTGCGTTCAGATGAAGAGATAGAACTCTCAGCTCCTCCTGCACCATATCTGCCTGGATGCTGCCATGTTTCTGCCTTGATGACAATGGACTGAACCTCTGAGCCTGTAAGCCAGCCCCAAATAAATGTTGTCTTTTATAAAACTTGCATTGGTCATGGTGTCTGTTCACAGCAGTAAAACTCTAACTAAGAGAGTTGGTTTCTGTTTTGTCCTTCACCTTACAGAAACATCGTAATTTTATGTGGTCCCTTCTATCAATTCTTCATCTTATAACATCAAAACGATCATCCACCAAGATCAAGTAGGCTTCATCCCAGGGATGCAGGGATGGTTCATTATGTGGAAATCCATCAATGCAATCCACTACATAAACAAACTCAAAGAAAAAAAAAAAAACATGATCATTTCATTAGACGCTGAAAAAGCATTTGACCAAATTCAGCATCCTTTCATTTTAAAAGTCTTGGAAAGAGCAGAAATTCAAGGTCCATAACTAAACATACTAAAAGCAATATATGTCAAACCAGTAGCCAACATCAAAATAAAAGAAGAGAAATTTGAAGCAATGCCAGTAAAATCAGGGACTAGCCAAGGCTGTCCTCTCTCTCATATCTTTTTAATAGAGTACTTGAAGTTCTAGCGAGAGCAATTAGAAAACATAAGGAAGTCAAAGGGATACAATTTGTAAAGGAAGAAGTCATACTATCACTATTTGCAAATGATATATGATAGTATACTCCAGCAGCCCAAAAACTCCAACAGAGATCTCCTACATCTGATAAGCAAATTCAGCAAATTGTATGGATACAAAATAACTCAAACAAATCAGTAGCCTTCCTCTACTCAAGGATAAACAGTCTCTAAAAGAAATTAGTGAAATGGCACCTTTCAAAATAGTCACAGAAATATAAAATATTTGGTGTGTCTCTAACAAAACAAGTGAAAGTTCTGTATGATAAGAAAAACAAGTCACTGAAGAAAGAAATCAAAGAAGACCTCAGAAGATAAAAGGATCTCCCATGTTTATGGATTGGCAGGATTTATTTAGTAAAAATGGGTATCTTGCCAAAAGCAATATACAGATTCAATGCAATCAACATGAAAATACCAACTCAATTCTTCATAGAGTTAAAAAGAGTAATTGTTAAATTCATCAGGGTTTTTAAAAAAGCCCAAGATAGCAAAAACTATTCTCAAAAGCAATAGGGGAATCAGTATCCCAGACCTCAAGCAGTACTACAGAGCAAAGGTGTAAAAAAACTGCATGGAATTAGTACAGTGGCAGGCAGGTAGATCAGTGGACTAGAATGGGCGACCCAGATACGTACCCACATAGCTATGGCCATTTGAACTTTGATAAAATAGCTGAATCCATACAGAGGAAAAAAGATAGCCTTTTCAAAAAATGGTGCTGCATCAAGTGGTGGTTTAACATGCAAAAGAATGCAAATTGATCCATTCTTATCTCCTTGTACTAAGCTCAAGTAGACATAGATCAAGGGCTTCCATATAAAAATCAGACACATATTGTCTGCAGCTTCCCATCCAGCTGGTGGTGGGGAAGCCGGACCCAGCCAGCGTGCCAGGTGCTCAGACCCAGCCGGCGGCTGCGGAACCAGGTACCGGAGACAGCCCAAGTTTAAGACCTTCGGGGACTCAGGCCTGGAGCGGGAGTTAGGCACAGAGTAGCGGCTGCACTCTGCACTCGCGGGGCGGACCCCGAGCTCCCTGCAGGCAGCTGCCATATTGCCTGCAACTTCCTATCCAGCTGGTGGTGGGGAAGCCGGACCCAGCCAGCTTCCCAGCAGCTTGGGACCAGCAAGCAGAACCAGATAACTGAGATATCCCAACTTTAAGACCCCAGGGGAAACAGGATAACAGGCAGCAAACCCTGAGCAGGAGCAGTGCAGAGCATCTGCCCAACAGGCGGAACCAAGTACCTGCGATATCCTGAGTTTAAGACCTCGGGGGGACTCAGGCCACCTGTCAGCAATCTGTGAGCAAGAGCCCTGCAGGACAGTGGTTCAGGTATCCCAGTCTCTGGGAAATAGCCTTACAACCCCACAGGAGGGTCAAGCACCAGCTAGTATCTACAGGACCAACTAACACCAGAGTTAACCAGATGGCAAAAGGCAAACATAAGATCACTACTAACAGAAATCAAGGCAGTATGGCGGCATCCGAACCCAGTTCCCCGACAGCAATAAATCTTGCTGATACCCCGAAACACCAGAAAAACAAGACTCAGATCTAAAATCACTGGTCAGGATGCTGATAGAGGAACACTTAGATAAATCTCTTAAACTAATACATGAGAAAATAGATCAAAAGCTAGAAGCCCTTACAAGGCAAACACAATTAAATCCCAGATATCTCAACACACCAGAAAAACAAGACTCAGATCTAAAAGCACTGGTAAAGATGCAGATTGAGGATCACTTAGATAAATTTCTTAAAATTATAGAGGAGAAAATAGATCAAAAGCTAGAAGCCCATACAAGGCAGACACAAAAATCACTTAAAGAAATCCAGGAGAATATAGAGCAAAAAATGAATCCCAATAAGGGGGAGAAACAAAAATCACTTAAAGAAATACAAGAGAACATTGGTCAACGAGTAGAAGTCATAAAAGAGGAAACACAAAAATCCCTTAAAGAATTACAGGAAAACACAAACAAGCAACTGAAAGATCTGAGCAAAACCATACAAAATCTAAAAACAGAAGTAGAAACAACTAAGCAATCGCAAAGGGAGACAATGTTGGAGATAGAAAACCTTGGGAAGAAATCAGGAGTCATAGATGCAAATATCAACAATAGAATACAAGAGATAGAAGACAGAATCTCAGATGCTGAAGATACCATAGGAACCATGGGTTCAACAATTAAAGAAAATGCAAAATGCAAAAAGCTGGTAACCCAAAACATTCAGGAAATCCAGGACACAATGAGAAGACCAAACCTAAGGATTATAGGGATAGATGAGAATGAAGATCTACAACTTAAAAGGCCAGCAAATATCTTCTACAAAATTATGGAAGAAAACTTCCCCAACCTAAAGAGTGAGATGCCCATGAATATACAAGAAGCCTATAGAACCCCAAATAGACTGGACCAGAACAGAAATACTTCCCATCACATAATAATCAAAACCCCAAATGTACTAAACAAAGAAAGAATATTAAAGGCAGTAAGAGAAAAAGGACAAGTAACATATAAAGGAAGACCTATCAGAATTACACCAGATTTCTCACCTGAGACCATGAAAGCTAGAAGATCCTGGGCAGACCTCATGCAGACCCTAAGAGAACACAAACTCCAGCCAAGACTACTATACCCAGCAAAACTCTCATTTGCCATAGATGGGGAAACCAAGGTATTCCACGACAAAACCAAATTTGCATGATACTTATGTACAAACCCAGCCCTACAAAGGATAATAGGGGAAAAATACAAACACAAGGGGGGAAACAACACCCCAGAAGAAACAAGATAGAACCCCCATCTCATCCAACCCAAAAGAAGAGAACCACTCAAATACAAATAATAATAATAATGCCCAAAATGTCAGGAAGTAATAATTACTATTCCTTAATATCTCTTAATATCATTGGACTCAATTCCCCAATCAAAAGACACAGACTAACAGATTGGATACAGAAACAGGACCCTACATTTTGCTGCATACAGGAAACACATCTCAGTGTCAAAGACAAACACCACCTTAGAGTAAAAGACTGGAAGACAGTTTTACAAGCAAATGGTCCCAGGAAACAAGCCAGATTAGCCATTCTAATATCAGATAAAATTGACTTTCAACCTAAAGTCATCAAAAGAGACACAGAAGGTCAATTCCTGCTTGTCAAAGGGAAAATCCACCAAGAAGAATTCTCAAAACTAAACATCTATGCGCCAAATGAAAGGGCACCCTCCTTCGTAAAAGAAACTTTACTAAAGCTTAAAGCACACATCTCACCTAACACAATGATTGTAGGTGACTTCAACACTCCACTCTCCTCAATGGACCGATCAGGAAAGCAGAAATTAAACAGGGATACAGTGAAACTAATTGAATTTTTGGACCAATTGGATTTAACAGATATATATAGAACATTCCATCCTAAAGCAAAAGAGTATACCTTTTTCTCAGCACCACACGGTACCTTCTCAAAAATTGACCATATAATTGGTCACAAGACAGACCTCAACAAATACAAGAAGACCAAACTAATCCCATGTCTCCTATCGGATCACTATGGAGTAAAAGTGGCCTTCAATAGCAAGAAGAACAACAGAAAGCCCACATACACATGGAAACTGAACAATACTCTACTCAATGACACCCTGGTCAAGGAAGAAATAAAGAAATCAAAGACTTTTTAGACTTCAATGAAAATGAAGGTACGACCTACCCAAATCTCTGGGACACAATGAAAGCAGTGCTAAGAGGAAAACTCATAGCCCTGAGTGCCTCCAAAAAGAAACTGGAGAGAGCATACACTAGCAACTTAACAGCACACCTGAAGGCCCTGGAACAAAAAGAAGCTCACTCACCCAGGAGGAGTAGAAGAGAGGAAATCATCAAACTAAGGGCTGAAATCAATCAAGCAGAAACAAAGAGAACCATACGAAGAATCAACAAAACCAAGAGCTGGTTCTTCGAGAAAATCAACAAGATAGATAAACCCTTAGCTAGACTAACCAAAGGGTACAGAGATAGTATCCAAATTAACAAAATTAAAACTGAAAAGGGGGATATAACAACAGAAACAGAGGAAATTCAAAAGATCATCAGATCCTACTACAAAGGCCTATACTCAAAACAACTGGAGAATCTGGAGGAAATGGACAATTTCCTAGACACATACCAAATACCAAAATTTAATCAGCATCAAGTAGATCAGCTAAACAGTCCCATAACCCTTAAAGAAATAAAAGGGGTTATAGAAAGCCTCCCAACCAAAAAAAGTACGGGACCAGATGGTTTTAGTGCAGAATTCTACCAGACTTTCAAAGAAGACTTAACACCAATATTCTTCAAACTATTCCACAAAATAGAGACAGAAGGGACACTGCCCAACTCGTTCTTCTAAACCACAATTACGCTGCTACCTAAACCACAAAAAGATCCAACAAAGAAAGAAAACTACAGGCCAATTTCTCTTATGAATATTGATGCAAAAATACTAAATAAAATTCTTGCCAACCGAATCCAAGAGCATATCAAAACGATCATTCACCATGATCAAGTAGGCTTCATTCCAGGGATGCAGGGATGGTTCAATATACGGAAATCCATCAATGTAATCCACTACATAAACAAACTAAAAGAAAAAAAACCACATGGTCATCTCATTAGATAATGAAAAAGCATTTGACAAAATTCAGCATCCTTTCATGCTAAAAGTCTTGGAAAGAGCAGGAATTCAAGGCCCATACCTAAACATAGTAAAAGCAATCTACAGCAAACCAGTAGCCAACATTAAAATAAATGGAGAGAAACTTGAAGCAATCCCACAAAAATCAGGGACTAGACAAGGCTGCACTCTCTCTCCATATCTTTTCAATATAGTACTTGGAGTTCTAGCGAGAGCAATTAGAAAACATAAGGAAGTCAAAGGGATACAAATTGGAAAGGAAGAAGTCAAAGTATCATTATTTGCAGATGATATGATAGTCTACTTAAGCGATCCAAAAAACTCCACCAGAGACCTTCTACAGCTGATAAACAACTTCAGCAAAGTGGCTGGTTATAAAATTAACTCAAGCAAATCAGTAGCCTTCTTGTACTTAAAGGACAAGCAGGCTGAGAAAGAAGTTAGGGAAATAACACCCTCCACAATAGCCCCAAACAACATAAATTACCTTGGCGTAACTCTAACCAAACAAGTGAAAGATCTGTATGACAGGAACTTCAAGTCCCTGAAGAAAGAAATCGAAGAAGACCTCAGAAGATGGAAAAATATTTCTTGCTCCTGGATTGGCAGGATCAATATAGTAAAAATGGCCATCTTGCCAAAAGCAATCTACAGATTCAATGCAATCCCCATCAAAATCCCAACTCAATTCTTCATAGATCTAGAAAGAGCAATTCTCAAATTCATCTGGAGCAACAAAAAACCCAGGATAGCTAAAACTATTCTCACCAATAAAAGGACTTCTGGGGGAATCAATATCCCTGACCTTAAACAGTAGTACAGAGCAATTGTGTTAAAAACTGCATGGTATTGGTACAGCAACAGGCAAGTGGATCAATGGAATAGGATTGAAGACCCAGATATTAACCCACAGACTTATGGTCGCTTGATCTTTGATAAAGGAGCCACAATCTTCCATTGGAATAAAGATAGCCTCTTCAACAAATGGTGCTGGTTCAACTGGAGGTCAACATGCAGAAGAATGTGAGTTGACCCACTCTTATCTCTTTGCACTAAGATCAACTCCAAGTGGATCAAGTACCTCCACATAAAACCAGACACACTGAAACTATTAGAAAAGAAACTTGGGAAGACCCTGGAGGACATAGGAACAGCGGGAAAGTTCCTGAACAGAACACCAATAGCTTATGTACTAAGATCAAGAATTGAAAAATGGGACTTCATAAAATTACAAAGTTTCTGCAAGGCAAATGACACTTTCAGAAGGACAAAACAACAACCAACAAAGTGGGAAAAGATCTTCACCAACCCCACATTTGACAGAGGGCTAATATCCAATATATACAAAGAACTCAAGAACTTAGACCCCAAAAAACCAAATAACCCTATCAAAAAATGGGGTACAGAGCTAAACAAAAAATTTTCACCAGAAGAAATTCGGATGGCCAAGAAACACCTTAAGAGATGTTCAACATCATTAGTCATCAGGGAAATGCAAATCAAAACAACCCTGAGATTCCACCTCACACCAGTCAGAATGGCTAAGATTAAAAACTAGAGAGACAACAAGTCCTGGCGAGGATGTGGAGAAAGAGGAACAGTCCTCCACTGTTGGTGGGATTGCAAAATGGTAAAACTGCTCTGGAAATCAGTGTGGCGGTTCCTCAGAAAATTGGGCATGCCACTCCCAGAGGACCCTGGCATACCACTCCTGGGCATATACCCAGAGGATTCCTCTGCATACAACAAAGTCACATGCTCCACTGTGTTTTTAGCAGCCTTGTTTATAATAGCCAGAAATTGAAAGGAGCCCAGATATCCCTCAAAAGAGGAATGGATACAGAAAATGTGGTATATTTATACAATGGAGTACTACTCAGCAATTAAAAATAATGAACTCATGCAATTTGTAGGTAAATGGTTAGATCTGGAAACTATCATCCTAAGTGAGCTAACCCAATCACAAAAGAATACACACGAAATGCAATCACTGATAAGTGGATATTAATGAGCCCAGAAGCCCTAAATACTCAAGGCACAATTAGCAAGTCAAATGACTCTCAAGATGAGAAAAAGGAGAGGACCCTGGGCCTGTAAAGATTGGATCCAGTATTGTAGACCCAGAACAGAGAAATCGTGGGGGGGGGAATGAGTGGGGAATAGCATGGGGGGGAGAGGAATTATGGGATATATGGTGGGGGGTAACTGGGAAAGGGGAAAGCCTTTGGAATGTAAACATAGAATATAGAAAATAAAAATTAAAAAAAAAAGATAACCTGGTCAGTGAAGTCTGTCTCCTGGAGGGAGTGACATCTTTGTTTCCATGACCACCTCTGCCCTGCAAGTCATCTCTTCTGGACACTGTTATTTACCTGGCAAGGAAGGCTTTCATTTGCAACTCTTGGCAAATACCCCCTTGGGTGGTGGCAAGGCACCAACTTGAGTGTCCACGAGAGATATCAGCAAGGGTCTTAAGGACATGTTGTTTGTGTTCTTCTCTGAGAAACCAGAGATAGTGCATAGGATATGACTCAATGGAAAGTCATTGTAAGAGAGAGCCGCTATTTGAATGTGGGCTATCTGAGGATCAGCACATTTGGAGTCTGGCTGACCGTGTTTCCAGAATTACAGCTGGCTATGCTGGAGCAGAAGCAGCTGACAGCACCCAGCTCCTCTCAGACAGAACCCAGAGCATATCATCAAATAGGAGTTACAAGTGGTATCACATCTTTATCTTTATTAATAAAACAATTATCTTTCAGTGAAAGTTCATTCCTCTGTAACAAATCAAAACTTGATGTTTATAATAATCTATATAATTATAGTCACTATGTCCTATAGTCTAAACCCTCTATTTCCCCTTTTTGTTTTTATAAATATAGCTTCAATGATACAGACTTTGTGGTGTACAATGGCTTGCCCTTTAGATTTAAATATTTCAGTTTTGTGTGTAATAAGAAAACATTATAAAAAATGGTAGAAATATGCCACTGACCATTTCTATTCCATACAGGCAGACAGAAGACATGATGATGAGCAAGTATATGGCAGAGAGTCTGGGGTAAAAGAGAAGCAGGATTAATTTGTTCAGTATGAAGAGGGATGGAACAGGATGGGATGGTAAAGTAGAACCTTATTTTTATAGCTTGTTTCCTCTTGAGGCTATGATGTTGTCTTAACTCATGCTGCCACTGAGGGCCATGTCTGTGTCTATAGCTTTGCATCGGCAGGCATCTATCATGTCTGTGGTCCATGTAATCAGCAAACACAATGCAGATATCATTGTTCTAGGTTGTTACTTGAGCCATGTTGATGTCAGAGAGACATGCAGAGATGCCCCCACTAATCACAGGTTGAGGAACCATGAAATGCTGGCCCTGTTTCTTTCCTAGTCAGTTTAGGAGAGCTGGTCACTGATGGTATGAGACAGGTAGAGCTACCACAACATCTTTCTAGTTATAAACTTCTGGAGACATGGTCCCACTCCTAATGATGGTGTTGCAACATATCTGTCCTTGACCATTGCTGGAAGCAGCAAAAATGGGAGAGGGCCTG
Source organism: Apodemus agrarius (assembly GCA_964023405.1). Lineage (NCBI taxonomy): Eukaryota > Metazoa > Chordata > Mammalia > Rodentia > Muridae > Apodemus > Apodemus agrarius. The sequence continues at coordinate 74,937,631 of OZ030007.1, read as the reverse complement.
CATATGGTCTGACATTGACTTGAGTGAAAAGACTTGAGAATATTAAAGCAGGAAATCTTGACATGATGATTTGAGCATGGGACAGTCAGTCATACTCAAGCCAGCTTCTGTAGGTAGTATAGGTGCTCCCATCCCTCATTTGGGAAAGGCAGAAGAGGCCCTTGTGGTACAGTTTCAGAATAGCTGCTGCATGTATGACCAACTCCCTATCATCAGGGCCTATATCCAGGGATTTGAGTTGACTCACCCAACATCTACATTTTCTATGATCTGCTATTGTATGTCAAGGGAGCTGTCCTGAAAAAAAAGAATGTTGCAGTATTTTATGAAACAGGAAAACAACAGACTATATAAGAGGAGTCCTGGTAAATAATCTACATTGATAGTGAAACAGAAACCTTACCTAGAGCCAGACAAATAACTCATGTAATGAAATTGCTCAAGTAAAGTGTGGCATACTACAACTTGTGTGTGTGTGTGTGTGTGTGTCTCTGTGTGTGTGTGTGTGTGTGTGTATGTGTGTGTGTGTGTGTGTGTGTGTGTGTGTGTGTGTAGTAAAGGATTCAAGGGCAGAAGGTTAATATGATGGGACTAGGAGATGAGTGCATGAGGTGAAATTCAAATACAATCAACAAAATACTGAAAAGGCATTGTAAATTCTGAGACAGGTATGCAGGGCTACTGTTAGTATTAATTTCCTTAGGGATACTTGTAGACACAATGCAATCCTGTGATAGATATGACATGTATACCACTTTCTCCAGGTTGAGTTGCCATGCGTATCATGTGTGAGAAAGTCTATACAGAGACATGGACATGCATTTACTTACCAAATTTCAGACTATAGAAATATCCATTTATGAATATTCTCTTGTGCTCTCCATCAGAGATGACTCCTTGAGAAACACAGTGTAGATTTCTATTTAGAAATTTGGGCCCCAATACTACTATGTTTTTTGCCTGAATCATGCATATGTAAAATTTTGCTTGTAGAAATTGAGCAGTATTATGATTTACAGTATGACCATCAGTGGTATAAGTAAAGATAGAAGTTAGACTAGAACTTGCACCTGTATATTCGTTGTGTCTCAGGCAACAAAAAATGAGCACACATGTAAACAATTAAGAACTGCAATACTGGGAATGATTTATTTCCTTAATTTTGATGGAAAGAAGTATGCATAAATCTGGAGTATATAGTTGTTTCCAACACAGTATTGGTAATGGCTGCAAAGGGAGAGTCAGTGACAATGTTAATTGGAAAGGATGAAGCTCTAGGACCATGATGTCTACCTAATTATTTGGTTTTGCTGATTAATAATTAGTACAAAAATGTTTGATCAAATTTTGTGTATGCAGTCTTGAAATCCTATGTTCTATCTCTGAAATAGGTACACATGCTTCTAATACACAAGTGGTAAGGTCTAAAGAGTGAACATTGAGTGTGTTTGAAAACTGAAAATAATTTTCAAAAAAGATAAAAATCAGGTTTAAAAAAGATAAATTGGAAGTGAAATATATAATGGAACATTCTCTTTAAAACAATTTTATGTCTCATTTACATATGTTACCTAAACAAAACAACAGGCTCAATTTTCATCTGCATATGTAAAGAATCCCCAAAGATATTTTACAGGACAGTCTCATGTCATTTTCTTGTACGTTAGAGAAGAATTCTAAAAGTCAAGCAGGTTTTATTACATGTCTTGGGAGATTTCTTAAGACATGTATAAGAACTTATGCAGTCCTAAAATACAGGAGATAAATCAACATTAACAGTTCCTTGAATAAAAACTGCATGTTGAGTAACTTTACTTTTCAGCAAGTTTTCTCCATAGAACCATAATTGCAACAACTGAATAAATCTTACCAGTGAGTTATCCTAGACAATAACCACAGTTACCCTAATTCCATGTGTGTCCAGACTGAGCAAACCTTATTCTAAACACTTGGAAATTAAATTATAAATATGTATGTTCTAGGGAGAAAGGGACCATTACTTACTTAGAGCAAAACAGGAGGGGGACCATTACTTACTTAGAGCAAAACAGGTGAAAGGGACCATTACTTTGCTTAGAGCAAAACAGGAGGGTTGTGTGAAAGAAATCAAAAAGTTCATAATTAAAGATTTGGAATACTGCTTCCAGTTTCTATCTGTGCCCAGAGCTGACCCTGTGCCATATATCTTCATACGTGGGTTCTGCCAGGAGAAAGCTGGACTTCTAGGAGTGCTGACATACCTGTGAGCACAAGTAGAACCGCCATGTCTGCTCCAAAGGACATGCCCAGAGCCCTGATGACACAGGAACTGAGGAGCAGCCTGGGATAACATCCTTCAAGTTACCATCTTCTCCTGTGCCACAGCTCCCATATCCAGATCACTCTGGGAAAGAGCTGCTCCTCCAGAAGTGCTGACATACATGATCACAGAAGGAACAATCCACAGCAAGAGAGAGAAAGACTAGCTAAGGGATAAGCAAATGGCAAAGGTCAAGGGCAAGAACAAGAGCAGCAGAAACCAAGGTTACCTAGCATCCTCAGAACCGTTTTCCCAACACAGTTAACCTTGTATTCCCAAAGAAACTGAAAAGCAAGACACCAATTTAAAATCAATCCTGTGATGATGATATAAACAATTCTGTCAAATAAATACAGGAAACATGGTTAAACAGCTACAAGTTCTTAAAGAGGAAACAAAGAAATCCCTTCAAGAATTAAAGGAACATACAACCAAACAGGAGAAGGAATTGAACAAAATCATTCAGGATTTAAAACTGGATATAGAATCAATATAGAAATCACAAAGCAAGACAACCTTGGGGATATAATACATAGGAAAGAGATCAGGGGTCCTAGATGTAAGTATCACCAACAGAATATAAGAAATAGAAGAGAGAAACTCAGATGTAGAAGATAGCATAGAAATCAGTGATAATTAAAGAACAATTAAAGAAAATGCAAAACACAAAAATCTCCAAACCAAAAATGTCCAGGATATCCAAGACAATGAAAAAACCAAACCTATGGATAATAGCTATAGAAGAGAGTAAAGATTACCACTTTAAGGGCCAGTAAATATCTTCAACAAAATTATAGAAAAACTTATCTCCTTATAATAAGATCAACTCCAAGTAGATCAATGACCTCCACATAAAACCAGACACACTGAAACTAATAGAAAAGAAACTGGGGAAGACCCTGGAGGACATGGGCACAGGGGGAAAGTTCCTGAACAGAACACCAATAGCTTATGCTCTAAAATCAAGAATTGACAAATGTGACCTCATAAAATTACAAAGTTTCTGTAAGGCAAAAGACACTATCAGAAGGACAAAACAACAACCAAAAAATTGTGAAAACATCTTCACCAAACCCACATCTGACAGAGGGCTAATATCAAATATATACAAAGAACCCAAGAAGTTAGAACCCAAAGAACCAAATAACCCTATCAAAAATGGAGTACAGAGCTAAACAAAGATTTTTCACCAAAAGAAATTCCGATGGCTAAGAAGCACCTTAAGAGATGTTCAACATCATTAGTCATCAGGGAAATGCAAATCAAAACAACCCTGAGATTCCACCTCACTCCAGTCAGAATGGCTAAGATTAAAAACTCAAGGGACAGCAGGTGCTGGTGAGGATGTGGAGAAAGAGGAACACTCCTCCACTGTTGGTGGGATTGCAAGATGGTACAACTGCTCTGGAAATCAGTCTGGCGGTTCCTCAGAAAATTGGGCATGACACTTCCAGAGGACCCTGTCATACCACTTCTGGGCATATACCCAGAGGATTCCCCTGCATACAATTAAGACACATGCTCCACTATGTTCATAGTAGCCTTATTTATAATAGCCAGAAGTTGGAAGGTGTCCAGATGTCCCTCAAACGAGTAATGGATACAGAAAATGTGGTATATTTACACAATGGAATGCTACAGAGCAATTAAAAATAATGAATTCATGCAATTTGTAGGCAAAAGGTTGGATCTGGAAAATATCACCCTAAAGTAGTTAACCCAATAACAAAAGAATACACATGAAATGCAATCACTGATAAGTGGATATTAATGAGCCCAGAAGCTCTGAATACTCAAGGCACAATTATTAATTCAAAAGATTCCTAAGAAGAAGGAAGGAAAAGACCCTGTTCCTGAAAAGACTGGATCCAGTTTTGTAGGACAGTATCAGAACAGAGAAATGGGGGGGGTGTGATTGGGGAACGGGTGGATGGAAGAAGACTTATGGGACATTTGGTGAGAGGGGAACTGGGAAAGGGGAAAGCCTTTGGAATGTAAACAAAGAATATAGATAATTAAAAAAGAAAGAAATTACTCCCTTCAGGTTATAGTCAAACCACCAAATGCACAAAACTATGAAAGAATATTAAAAGCAATAAGAGAAAAATGTCAAGTGACACATGAAGGCAGACCTACCAGAATTACTTCAGACTCCTCACTAGAGACTATGAAAGCCAGAAGATCCTGGGCAGATATACAGACACTAACAGAACACAAATGGCAGCTCAGGCTACTATACTGAGCAAAACTCTCAATTACAGTAGATGGAGAAACCAATATATTCCATGACAAAACCAAATTTGTACAGTATTTTTCGACATGGAAAATCTTCCAGCCCTACAAAGGATGATAGATTGAAAACTCCTATGTAAGAAGGGAAACTATACTCAAGAAAAGAAAGAAAGTCATCTTCTTTAAAAAAATCCAAAAGATGATAACCGCACAAACATAATTCCAAATCTAACAACAAAAATAACAGGAAATAACAACCACTATTCCTTAATATCTCTTAACATCAATGGACTTAATTCCCCAAATAGTCTAACAGACTGGATATGTAAACAGGACCCAACATTTTGCTGTAGAGTTGAAATGTACCTCAGTGGTAAAGACAAACACTACCTCAGAATAAAAAGCTGGAAAAAACATTTCCACGGGAATGGTCCCCAGAGAATAGCTGAAGTAGCCATTCTAATATCAAATAAAATTTTCTTTCAACCAATAATTATCAAAAACAATAAGGAAGGACACTTCATACTCTACAAAGAGAAAATCTACTAAGATGAACTTTCAATTTTTAACATCTATTCTCCAAATACATGGGTATTCACATTCAGAAAGAAACCTTTACTAAAGTTAAAATCACACACTGAACCTCCCACATTAATAGTGGAAGACTGCAATACTCCACTCTCAGCACTGGACAGATCGTGGAAACAGAAACTAAAGACTGCCATAGTGAAACTAACAGAAGATATGGACCAAATGGATTTAACAGATATCTTTAGAATATTTCATCCTAAAACAAGAATATACCTTCTTCTCAGTACCTCATGGTATCTTCTCCAAAACTGACCATATAATTAGTCACAGAATTGGCCACACAAATACAAGAAGATTGAAATAATCCCATGTATTCTATCATATCACCATGGAGAAAGAGTGGTTTTCAATAGCAACAACAACAACAACAACAACAACAACAACAAAACCTAATGCCCACATAGAGATGGAAACTGAACAACACTCTACCCGATGATAACTTGGGCAAGGGAGAAATAAACACATTAAATACTTTTATATTTTAATGAAAATGAAGCCACAACATACCCAAACTTATGGGACGCAATGAAAGTAATGCTAATAGGAAAACTCATAGCCCTGAGTACCTCTAAAAAGAAACTGTAGAGAGCATACCCTAGTAGCTTAACAGTAGCCCTGAAAGCTCTAAAAAGCAGATATACCTAAGAAGAGTAGATTGAAGGAAATAAACTCAAGGCTGAAATCAACCAAATATAAACAAAAAGAACTGTACAACGAAATAACAGAACCAGAAGCTGGTTCATTGAGAGAATCAACAAGATAGATATATCCTTAACCAGACTAACCAGAGTGCAAAGACACAGTACCCAAATTAGCAGTATTAGGAAGGAAAGGGGGGATATAACAAAAGAAACTGCAGAAATTCAAAAAATTATCAGATTCTACTACAAAAGGCTATACTCAACAAAACTGGAAAATATGGATGAAATTGACATTTTTTAGACAGTTACCAGGTACCAAAACGAAATCAAAATCACATAAATGATCTATACATTCGCATATACCCTAAAGAAATAAAAGCAGTTATTAATAGTCTCACAATCAAAAAAGCCTAGGACCAGATAGGTTTACAGCAGAATTCTATCAGAACTTCAGAGTAGACCTGATTCTAATACTTTTCGAACTGTTCCACAAAGTAGAAACAGAAGGAACACTACCCAATTAGTTCTATAAAACAACAGTTATGCTGATACCAAAAACATACAGACCTAACAAAGAAAGAGAACTTCATACCAATTCCTCTTATGAATATTGATGCAAAAATACTCAATAAAAATTTCACAAACCAAATTCAAGGACACATCAAAGTGACCAGTCACTATGAGCAAATAGGCTTCATCTCATGAATGAAGAGATTGTTCAATATATGATAATCCCCATCAACCTAATTCACTACATAAACAATCTCAAAGGGAAAAGAATACATATTCATTTCATTAGATGCTGAAAATTTTTGACAAAATTAAAAATTTGACAAAATTAAAAATCCATTCTTGTTAAAAGTCTTAGAAAGATCAGGCATTCAAGGCACATTCTTAATCATTGTAAAGCAATATACAGCTAACTATTTGCTATCATCAAACTAAATGGAGAGAAAAGTTAAACAATGCCACTAAAATCAGGAACTTGACAAAGTTGCCCACTCTCTCCCTATCTATTCAAAATAGTACTTGAAGTTCTAGCCAGAGCAATTGGACACCAATTGTTCTTGAGCGGACAAAAAATTGGAAAGAAAGAGGTCAAATTATCTCTATTTGTAGATTATATGACAGTATATGAAAGTGACCCCAAGAATTACACCAGGGAACTCCTACACCTAATAAACAACTTCAGAAATTGCCTGAATATAAAATTATCTCAAACCCATCAGTAGTCTTCCTCAGCCATAGGATAAATGGGCTGAGAAGGAAGTTAGGGGAAGGACACCCTTCACAATATTTAAAAAAAAAAACAATATAAAATATCTTCGTGTGAGTAAAAACACACAAAAGAAAGATATGTACAGCAAGAACTTCAAGTCTCTGAAGAAAGAAATCAAAGTTGACCTTGGAAGATGGAAAGATATCCCTTTAACTTGGATTGGGAGGATTAATATAATCCTTAGGTTTGGTCTTCTTATTGTGTCCTGGATTTCCTGGATGTTTTGGGTTACAAGCTTTTGCGTTTTGTATTTTCTTGGACTGTTGAATCAATGGTTCCTATGATAACTTCAGCATCTGAGATTCTTTCTTCTATCTCTTGTATTCTATTGTTTTTATTTGAATCTATGGCTCCCGATTTCTTCCCAGGGTTTTCTATCTCCAAAGTTGTCTCCCTTTGCGATTTCTTAGTTGCTTCTACTTCTGTTTTTAGATCTCGGATGGTTTTGTTCAGAGCTTCCACTTGCTTGTTTGTATTTTCATGTATTTCCTTAGAAGTTTTTTGTGTTTCTTCTTTGATGACTTTTACTTGTTGGCCCATGTTCTCCTTTATTTCTTTAAATGATTTTTGTACTTCCTCCTTATTGACTCCAAATTTTTGATCCATATTCTCCTGAATTTCTTTAAGAGATTTTTGTGTTTGCCTTGAAAGGGCTTGATATTTTTGATCAATTTTCTCCTGCATTTCTTTAAGAGATTTATGTATGTGTTCTGCTATCAGCATCCTGACCAGTGATTTTAGATCCAAACCTTGTTATTCTGGTGTGGTGGGGTATCTGGGACTTACTGCTGTTGGGGTGCTGGGTTCAGATGCTGCCATATTGCCTTGATTTCTGTTAGTAATGTTCCTACGTTTGCCTTTTGCCATCTGGTTATCTCTGGCCTTAGATGGTCTTATAGTCACTAGCTGGTGCTTGAACCTCCTGTGGGCTCTAAAGGCTATTTCCCCACCACTGGATGACTGGCTTTCCCCTGGCACAGATTGCTGATGTGTAAAATGGCCATCTTTCTGAAAGCAGTTTACAGAATCAATGCAATCTACACCATCAAAATTCCAACTGAATTCTTCACAGACTTAGAGAAATTTTCAACTTCATTTGGAATAACAAAAACCCAGGGTAGTGAAAACTATTCACAACAATAAAAGAACTTGTCAGGAAATCACCATCTCTGACCTCAAGCTGTACTACAGAGCAATAGTGTTAAAAAAAGCCTGCAGCATATTTGTACTGTGACTGGCACGGAGATCAATGGAATAGTACTGAAGATTCAGAAATGAACCCACAAACTTATGGTCACTTGATCTTTGTCAAAGGTGCTAATACCTCCCAGTGGAAAGAAGACAGCATTTTCAGCAATTGGTGCTTGTTCAACTGGCACTCAGCTTGTAGAAGAATGAAAATTGATCCAATCTTATCTCCCTGTACAATGACCTCCACATAAAACCAGATACACTGAATCTAACAGAAAAGTAAGGGGGGAAAAGCCTCAAACACATAGACACACAATCTTGACCAACCTGCACAACCTGTGATTTTCTATGCTCATAAATATAAGTGTATATACATATATGTATATATATATATATATATATATGAATTGAAATGACGTGTTCTTGTCAAAAAGCCTTTCATTTTGCCAAACAACAATATTCAAAATATTCTAAATGATCTACATTTTAAAGTGAAGAAATTAGAACATTTTTCATAATTACCTCAAATTGTAGTGCTTCTTAGATTATATTGTAATATAATCTAAACATAGAAAACTTGGTTGCACACAACAGTCATCAAATGTCACCATTATTTCAATTTGTAGACTTTTGTAACACCCCTGAGGTAATTCTGGAACCATACATATATTTTGCCTCACTTTTCAATATTTCAATATTTGATTCCTAACAAAGAAAAATTCCACATACCTGAGATGTCTGTCTCTATTTTTTCTGTAATGTATTCACTGTATATTGGAAGTGTAATCATATCACACATGTGAGCCTTAAATTTTTCCAACAAACAAGAATATTCACCTAGAGATGCCTGTAGCTGATCTTCTTGGCCATGCCCTGTGAAGGTGCTCAGAACTGGGAATATGAGGTCAAGGTTGAGACCAGAACTAGGATTTAAGCAGGAAGATATATACAATTACCAAAGTTCTATCTGCTTATAGAGAAGAACAATCCCCAGGGACTCTGTATATCTGTATTAGGCACTCCCTTGCCTTGCACCAAGGGTATGAGGCATGTTGAGTTGGCCATCAGGGATCAATGATCCTGACAACAAAGCACTTCCCATCATTAATCATAAGTACACACCATTGCATCATGAGATCTCATTCCAACAAGTTTATGATACATTAAATATAAAAGGCTTAAAACAACTAATTTTCTTTCTAATCCAAAGCATCTAAAAGTTTCTGTCCTCTACCATATTGAAGAAGTTCCTATATCAAGAACCTGAATAGGTTTTATCAACCAGGCCCTTGACTCCTTGACAGAACATGTCATTTTCATAGCTCAATTTTTTTTTCTGAAAATTTCATGTTGTCAACTGTTTTGAACAGCTCTTTAATACTGTATTGTGTAAATATATTACAGTTTCTTTATACATTCTTCTCCTGAAGGATATAGAATTTGTTTTTATTTTTGGCAATCATGAATAAAACAATAAAAATCATGGTTGAGAAATAATCTTTGTTCTAGGATGAAAGATCCAAGATTCTTTCTTCTTTCTCTTGTATTCCAATGTTGATGCTTGCATCTATGACTCCTGTACTCTTTCCAAGGTTTTCTATCTTCAGAGATGTCTCAATTTGCAATTTCTTTATTGATTATACTTCCAGTTTTAGATGCTGGATAGTTTTGTTCAGTTCCTTCACTTGTTTGTTTATTTTTTTCCTGAAATACTTTTAGGAATTTTTGTGTTTATATTCTTTAAGAGCTTCTAACTGTTGACCCATGTTCTCCTATGTTTCTTTTAGGGATTTTGTGATTCCTCTTTAAGGGCTTCTGCATGTTGACACATATTCTGCCATAATTCCTGGTGGGATTTTTGTATTGGTTCTTTAAGGGCTTCTACTAGTGGATCCCAAGATCTCTTGTATTTCTTTAAGAGAGTTTTGTGTTTCCTCTTTAAGGGCTTCTACCTTTTGATCCATATTCTCTTGTATTTCTTTAAGGAAATTTGTGCTTCTACCTGTTGACCCATGTTCTCCTGTATTTCTTTAAGGGAGTTATTTATGTCCTTCTTGAAGTCCTCCATCAGGAATATGAGGTGAGATTTTAAATATAACTCTTGCTTTTCTGATGTGATGGAGTTTGCAGGATTTGCTGTTGTGGGAGAAATGGGTTCTGATTGTGACACGTTGCCTTGGTTTCTGTTGGTAATGATCTTGCATTTGCCTTTGGCCATCCTGTTATCTCCAGTGTTAGCTCGTCTTGCTGTATCTGTCTTCTCTGTCATGCAGGCCTGTGTTTCTGTACTCCTGGGATTGTCTTTCTCTCCAATGCCCTGTAAACAGCTGGTTCTCCAGGAAGTATCAGGTGATCTGGTCTCCCCTGTGGCAGATGTGACAAGGGTCAAATGCCCTGCAGGTTGCTATTTCTCAAATGTTTTGCTGATGCTAGATCCCAAATGCTCTGCTGATACTGGTTTTCAAATGCCCTGTTTCTACCAGTTTGGATACCCTACTGGTGCTAGTTCTCAAATTCTTGCTCCTTGCAGTTCATGAATGCCCTGCTCTTGCCAGGTCTCTAGCGAAAATAATGAAGTAGGATCCTCCCCATGTCAGATGAAGCACAGGTCTACCACATCAGATGGAATGGGGCAGTGGCAGTGGAGAAGGGAGGGGTAGGAGGGAAGGAAGTGGAGTGGTGATCTGGGGGTTGCTGAGTAGGAACTTGCAGAGCAGCACTGGGCCTCTAGGGGTGTGGTGGGATTCTTACCAAGTAACCTGCTCCTACATGTTCTCTAGAGAGTATCAGGAAGTAGGATCTTCCCCATTTCAGATGTGGCACAGGTCTACCACATCCAATGGAACAGGGCAATGGCAGAGGAGGAAGGAGGTGTAGCTGCCTTATTTATAATAACCAGAAGCTGGAAAGAACCCAGATGTCCTTAAACAAAAGAACAGATGAAGCCACAATAATGCTTATACCTAAACCAAACAAAGTCCAAACAATGAAGGAAAATGTCAGACCAATCGCCTTCGTGAATATTGATGCAAAATTACTGACAAAAATCCTGGCCAACCGAATCAAGGAATGCATCAAAACTATAATCATCCCACCAGGGATAATTCATCCCAGGGAAGCAGTGATGGTTCAATATATGAAAATCTGTCAATGTAATCCACTATATAAACACACTAAAGGAAATAAAACACATGATCATTTTATTAGATGCTGAATAGGCTTTTGACAAAATCTGACATCCCTTCATGATAAAAGTCTTGAAGAGATTGGGAATACAAGGCCCATACCTAATCGTAGTGAAAGCAATATACTGCAAACTGGAAGCCAACATCAAGTTAAATGGAGAGAAAATTGAAGCAATCCCATTAAAGATGGGGAACAGACAAGGTGGCACACACTCTCACTATCTATTCAATATAGTACTTGAAGTCCTAGCCAGAGCAATCTGGCAGCAAAAGTAGGTCAAATATATACAAATTGGAAAGGAAGAAGTCTAAATATCACTATTTGCAGATGATATGATAATATACTTAAGCGACCCCAAGACTTCCACCAGAAAACCCCTAAATCTGAAAAACTACTTCACCAAAGTGGTTGGATATAAAATTAACTCAAGCAAATCAGTACCCTTCCTCTAATCAAAGGATAAACAAGATGAGAAAGAAATTAGGGAAATGACACCCTTCACAATAGTCCCAAATAATATTTTATATATACTTGTGACCCTAACGAAACAAGTGAAAGATCTATATGACAAGAACTTCAAGCCTCTGAAGAAAGAAATAGAAGGTTTCAGAAGATGGAAAGATCTCCCATGATCATGGATTGGCAGGTTCGTTATAGTAAAAAGGGCCATCTTGCCAAAATCAATCTACAGATTCAATGCCATCCTCATCAAAATCCCAAATCAATTCTTCATAGATCTAGAAAGAACAATTCTCAAATTAATCTGTAATGACAAAGATTATAACAAATACAGGATAGCAAATCTATTCTCCATAACAAAAGATCTTATGGGGGAAATCACCATCCCTGACCTCAAGCTCTACTACAGAGTAATAGTGATAAAAACAGTTTTGTATTGCTATGCAGAGAGTCAGGAAGATCAATGGAATAGAATTGAAAACCCAGAAAAGACCCCACACACCTACATCACTTGATATTTGGCAAAGGAGCTAAAAATTTCCAGTGAAAAAAAGGACAGCATTTTTACCAAATGGTCCTGGATCAACTGGAAGTCTGAATGCAGAAAAATTCAAATTGACCCATACTTATCTCCTTGTACAAAGCTCAAGTCCAAGTGGATCAAGGATCTACAAATAAAACCAGATACACTGAAGCTTATAGAGGAAAAAGCGGGGACGAATCTTGAACACAGGGACACAGGGGAAAACTCCTGAACAGAACAACAATGACTTATGCTCTAAGAACAAGAATTGACAAATGGGACCTCATAAATCTGCAAAGTTTTGTAAAGCAAAGGACATGGTCAATAGGACAAAATGGCAACCGACAAATTGGGGAAAGATCTTTACTAACTCTACATCTGATAGAGGGCTAATATCCAATGTATACAAAGAATTCAAGAAGTTAGTCTCCAGAGTGTCAAATAAGCCTATTAAAAATGGGTACAAAGCTAAACAAGGAATTCTCACCTGAGGAAATTCAAATGTCCCTAAAGCACCTAAAGAAATGTTCAGCATCCTTATTTATCAGAGAAATACAAATCACAACAACACTGAGATTCCACTTTAAACCTGTCAGAATGGCTAAGATGAAAAACAGAGGGGACAGCAGATGCTGGAGAGGATGTGGGGAAAAAGAAACACTTCTTCCTTGTTGGTGGGATTGCAAGCTGGTAAAACCACTCTGAAAATCAGTTTGGCGATTCCTCACAAAATTAGACATAATACTACCTGCAGACATAGCTATACCACTCATGGGCATATACCCAGAAGATGCTCCTACATGTAATAAGGAGATATGCTGCACTATGTTCATAGCTGCCTTATTTGTAACAGCCAGAAGCTGGAAAGAACCCAGATGTCCCTCAACAGAGGAATGGATACAGAAATGTGGTATATATACACAATGGAGTACTATTCAGCTATTAAAAACAATACATTCTTGAAATTCTTAGCCAAATGGGTAGAACTAGGAAGTGTCATGCTAAGTGAGGTAAACAATCACAAAAGAACACACATAGTATGCATTCACTAATAAGGGGATGTTAGTCCAAAGGCTCAAAATAAACAAGTTACAATTCACCCAGCACAGGAAACTCAAGAAGGAGGACTTAAATGAGAGTGCTTTGGTTCCTCTGAGAAAGAGAACAAAATACTCACAGAAGTAATAAGGGAGACAATGTGTAGAGCAAAGACTGAAGTAGAGGCCACCCAGAGACTGCACTACCTGGGGATTCATCCTATAACCAGTCATGTAACTCAGACACTACTATGGGTTAAAAGAAGTGTATACAAAAAGGAGCATGTGATGGCTGTCTCTGGAGTTGCCCTGCCAGAGCCTTACAAACACAGAGGCAGATGCTAGCAACCAACAATCGGACTGGGCATGGAGTCCCCAATGGAGGAGCTGGAGGGTGGTCCGGAGGAGCTGAAGGATGTTACAGCCCCATGGGAGAACAAATTATTTTGGACACCCCGTGGCCTCAAGACTCCCAGGGACTGATCCATCAATCAAGGTATACACATGGTTCAAGTCAAAAATGTGGCAGAGGAAGTCCTACTTGGGTATCAGTGGGAGGAGTGCTCCTTGTTCTGGTAAAGACTCAATAGAGGCCCCAACATAGAGAAACCAAGGGGGTGGATGTGGGAGTGTGTCAGGTGGAGGGGCATATATGTGAATGCAGGGGAGGGAGGAGGGGTTGTGAGTCTTTGGGGAGGAGGAAATCTAGAAAGGTTTTACCATTGACAATGAAAATAAAGATATTCAATAAATAAATAAATAAATAAATAAATAAATAGAAAAATACAAGGAAATAAATTCAAACAGCTAGAGGCATTAAAAGATGATACAAATCAATAAAAAGAATTATAGAAAATATAACAAAAGAGGTGAAAGATATTAATAAACCTGCCCAAGACTTGAGAAAGTACATAAAAGAAATAAGGAAAACACTCACCTAGGTAATCCTGGAGTTTGAAATCAGAGGAAAGAGAGTAGGAACTACAAACTAAAGTATTCCTATCAATAGAATACAGGAAAGAGAAGAGAGAATCTCAGGTGTAGACAATATATTAGAAGAAATCAATATATTGATCAAAGATAATGTAAAAGCTAAAAATTTCATGACAGTAAACATCCAGGAAATTCTGGACATTATGTAAATACCAATCCTAAGAATTGTTTTAAAATAAAAAACAATACCTAGCTCAAAGGCTGAGTAAATATTTTCAACAAAATTATTGTAGAAATTATCCTAACCTAAGCAAAGGAATTTCTATAAATGTACAAGTACTTTACAGAACACAGACTAGATTGAACTGGAAGAGAGTATAATTCTGCCACTTAATAATCAAAACATTAATGATACAGAACAAAGAAAACATTTTAAATGCTGCTTGAGAAAAATGTCAAGTAACTAATAAAGTCCCACATATTATAATGCACCCAATTTCTCAACTGCAACTCTAAAAATAAGAAGGGTGTGGGTAGAGATCTTGCAGACTCTAAAAGGATGACAATTTTCCAGACTACTTCACCCAGGAAAACAATCAATTAACATAGATGAAGTAATGAAGACATTATATAACAATAGTAAATTCAAACAATACCTATCTGCAAGTCCTGCAAGGGTTACTAGAAGGCAAACTCCCAACTAATGAGGCTAACTACAATCAAAACAAAATAAAACAAGAAATAAAACCCACAAGAAATAAATATATTCACATCACTAAAGCAAATAATATAATAGAACATACAGGCACACAAAACCACCAATGTATACACACCCCACATACACACTAAAATCATCAACATCAAAATAACAGGAAATAACAATTGGTCATTAATATCACACTTAAAAATGGAATCGATTCCCTATTAAAAAGACACAGACTAACAAAATGGATGTGTAAACAGAATCCATAATTTTGGTTTGTTAAAAAAAATCACAAAGGGCTGAGAAAAGTTTCTCCAAGCAATCAGACCCAAGAAACAAACTGAAGTAACCATTCTTATATGTAATAAAATAGTCATACAGTAAAAAGCAGTCAGAAGAGACAAGAAGGAAACTTTATCCTTGTCAAATGAAAAAAAAATAGATGACATCTCAATTATGAAAATTATTGTCCCCAATTCAGGTATATCCACACTTGTAAAAAGAAACATTGTTTAAGCTCAAATTACACATCTAAACACACATATTAATAACAGATTTCAACACTCCATTCAGAACATTGGGCAGGTCATCAAGACATAAATTAAAGAAAAACAAAAATAATACAGGTTATGACTCAAATGAACCTAAAGTATATGCATGGAATATTTGATTAAAGCACAAAAAATATACTTTCTTCCTATTACTCCACTGAATCTTCTCCAAATTTGATCAAATACTTCTTCACAAATAATGACACAAACATATTCACAATATTAAAATACCATACTGCACCTTATCAGATCAAAATATATTGAAGTTGAAATGCAACAGCAATGAAAACCCTTCATATTCATAGAACTGCACAACTCATTAACTCATTACTCAGTGATCACTTGGTCAGCAGGAAAATAAAAAAAATTAAGTAATTTCACTAATGCTAAGAAGAAAGTAAGTTATACCAACTGTCCTTAAAAAGAAAGGGATACAAGCACAAGGAAAGCACTTCTCAACATAGTATTCTCTTTGAAATGTGTGGAATAGAGGCATGGGTGTTGACAGGTGGCACAAAGGTGCCAGTCTCCATTTGGACACTGAGTTCTGATATGAGTGAGCAAGAGTCCATCCAAATTTGGACTTTAGACACCCTTAAAACAGAAAATAAGTGGAAGGAGCCCAGATATCCCTCAAAGGAGGAATGGATACAGAAAAAGTGGTATATTTATACAATGGAATACTACTCAGCAATTAAAAATAATGAATTCATGCAATTTGTAGGTAAATGGTTAGAACTGGAAAATACCATCCTAAGTTAGTTAACCCAATCACAAAAGAATACACATGAAATGCAATCACTGATAAGTGGATATTAATGAGCCCAGAAGACCTAAATACTCAAGGCACAATTAGCAAGTAAAATGATTCCCAAGAAGAAGAAAGGAGAAGACCCTGGGCCTGAAAAGATTGGATCCAGTTTTGTAGACCCAGAACAGAGAAATCGTAGGGGGGATGATTGGGGAATAGTTGGGGGGAGAGGAATTATGGGACGTGTGGTGGTGGGGAACTGGGAAAGGGGAAAGCCTTTGGAATTTAAACAAAGAATATAGAAAATAAAAATTAAAAAAAATAAAAAATAAAACCTGTAAAAAATGCAGATAGTCCCCCTTTCCTTCTTTGTACTGTGTATTTTATTTTGCTTTACTTTTTTTGTGTGTCTGAACATTTTGTCTGAAAGCATGTGTGTGAAATCTCTCTGTCCTCCTCTCTCTCTCTCTCTCTCTCTCTCTCTCTCTCTCTCTCTCTCTCTCTCTCCCTCGGTCTCTGTGGTTGTTGTTAGATATGGAATATTCTCTCTGTTGGTGTTGTGGATATGGGTATGTATGGGGGTAGACATATTATTGTCTATGGGGTTGGAATTAGGAAATTAGATTGTTTTACTAAAACAGAGATGACTGAGCCACCATAGTTAGTAAATCCATAACTGATGGAAAAACAGAGAGTTCTTAAGAGATGAACCATATTTCCAACCTGAATTGAAACCTTGTCAAAAATGAAAGACTCAGAATATCAGAATGCTTGGTAAGGTCAGAGTAAGAGATTATGCCGGAAGTTTATGAAGAGTGTTGTACTGTGCTTGATCCCTCCATGAATTTTAGTGCATAAACTGACACCAGGATCCTTGGCTACCAGGTTTCTGAAAGAGCATTAGCCACGGTGTTCAAGCTGGGGAGTTGAAGATCTAAAGATTCGGACAAACTAATACCTAGTATTATATTTGAGCCATGTCCCATGCATTTCCAGGACAATTCTTGTCATATCCTTTAGAAACAACAAAGGTTTATCTCTTCAATAGACCATAGATGAATGTTTTCCTCTGTTTTTCCTAGTGAGAAGCCGGAGTAGAATCTACAAACTAGTTGCCTCCTGAGGAAGTAATGGCAGAGAAGTGACTGGGAAGAGTTGAGGGAGCATAAAATTCTCCAAGGGAGGGTGAGTTTTATATTCACGTTCCTTTACATGCCTTAATTCTCAGCCTGTATAACTTCAAAAATCATTCAAGTTTGTAAGGTCAATTGTCTCCTGTCTTCTTCAGGTAAGACAGCATTTATACAGGGTCCACTTTCATAAAGAATATGTGGGATATTTTCAGACTTATTAATTGTCTTACCTTCTGAAAAAAGTGAATCCTAGCACTGAATTTGGAGGGCTGCCAGGAGGAAATAGGAAAGAGTAAGCATGTTCTTAGTGTGGTACATCATGAGCACTTGGTTCTTCACTTTTATACTCCAATAGGATTCCTATGCCAGTTTTCCTATGCATTTTCCATCTCTTCATACAGTGTGCTCTCTGGTCCTTTCTTTTGACCCTGCCAGTGATAACAGTCATCTTTCTTCCAGCAATTAAAGTAAGGTGCTGTGAAATAAAATAGGGGTGTAAATGAAGGAGCTTTGTTTTCAAGAACCTTGGGTTCTGATTGGGAGAATTAGATATAAGTATTATTAGAAGATTCACACCAATGCCCCCCAATATTAACATTGGCATAGTCATGGGCCTGGTCTTAAAAAGGGTGGAATTAGCCATGGCCAGAGCCATTAAGCAGGAGTTCAAGCCTCTTTGTTTCAGCCTTACCCATGTAATAGGCATTGACATTATGGTTGTAGGCTCAGGAAACAGGAAAATGAAATTTTTTCTCCATACCAGTGCTCTCAGGGCTGTTGTTATCTCTTTTTCGACTTGCCTTTCCAAGAAAATAGTCCATCAGTTGCTTCTGCACTCTCCTGTCATGGTTTAAGCTCTTCATTCAGTCACAGAGAAGTGAGCAACAGCAGATCTCTGGGTTGTTTTTAGCCACATGTGGCCATCCATTCCATTTCTGATGTCATTGCTACTGCCCTTGTTCTTGCCTATCAATATGCATCTTGTCACTGTAGTTATGTACAGTATCTAGTCTATGCCTCTCACCATATCAGTCATTATATACCAGGGCATGATCCACTCCACCCATTATCATTCAGGAATTCATGTTTCTCCTACTTGACTCCATAGACCAATAACAGTCTTTTTGAAATGATTCCATGTCTAAAGAGGAATGCTGGGGATCTACTAGTGGTAAAAGAGATTAAATGAGATTAGCAACAAGAAACCCATTTCTCTGTTCACGTTTTCTCACATTGGGTCAATTGTAGCATTCTTTGCTTCCAGACCAAGGTATTTTATATGTGAAGTAGAAGTTGTAATTCTTCTACATCACTCTGCATAGTTGGAAGCAGAATTACATCTATTTAGGCAAAATTTGTGAACTCTTGTCCTGGAGGACTTACATGGGTTGCTGCAATCAATTAATACTATATACCTTCCTTCAGAAACATCATCTGTATAAGGCCAAATAAGTAAGTGGCTCAGATGTATCCCTCTTCATGACCTATAGAATATTATAGATTTAGGTTGCATCCATCTTAATACATACTTTCCTCATCAAAATAATGTCAGAGTAAAGTTTTTAAATATTTATTCATTAATTATATGTAAGTACAGTGTAGTTGTGTTCAGACACTACAAAATAGCGCATCATATCTCATTATGGATGGTTTTGAGCCATCTTGAGGTTGCTGGGATTGAACTCAGGAACTTGGAAAGAGCAGTCAGTGATAACCAGTGAGCCATCTCTCCAGTCTATGTGATTATAATTTAAACAATGGAAAAATAAAGTATGACATTCAGGAGACTCAAGAGTGGTCCCCGTCAAATACCAATAAGGGAAGCACTACCTGACCAAACTCATTCATTAAAACCATATTACATGAGATTATTCTGCACATATAAGGGCACACAAAGATGTTTTGGATCTGCCTTCAAGTAATCTTTGATATTATTCTATCTTCAAAATTACTCCTTGATGAGCTAGGCAACAGCTGCGCTCTACAGAGCTATGCAGGTAGACTGAAATTCCCTTCACTAATCTGGAAAAGCTATTTTATGAGTGTTGAGTGAAATAGATTGGCATAAAATATGTCTCCCCAAGATTCTGCCTCTACCTTTGTAATTGTTGAGAATCTGACTTTTCCTTTTAACTCAGATTATTGACTCTCTGAGTAAAGATCCACTAGGCTTTACTATTAGAAACCCACAGAACCCACAAAATCTTATTTATTAATGTGTGTGTTTTTTTTCCATATGCAACTTCACATATGGCAGAAGTGTCCGAGGACATCACAAGAATGGAGACTCTAGAAGGTACACTTAATGTTACAAATCCAAGGAACTCACTGAAAACCAGGGGCTCTCCATGTTTAAACTTGGATTTTGTTTGCTGAGTGGGCATGTGTTTATTCTTTCTATATTTACATGCCTCTTACTATGTTTGGAGATTTCCTTTGATCTCTTTCTGGCCTTAGAAATAGAGTCCACCTTAGAGTAAGGACAGAACAATTTATGCAAATCACTAAGGATAATTCACTTGGTCTCCCCTCTCACACACTTCCACTGCAGACATATTTAAGGGCAAAGAAAATACACTACAGCCATAAAATATACATTGTTTTAATATCTGAGAATGATCTGTGACATGTACATATGACAAGCAGGTCCCAAAGTTTTGTAAAGATGCCTCTGTCTTGGGCTATATGTCAGGCAAGTGTTTAATACTCTTGAAAATTTTGTTGATCCTGATATTGGGAGAATATCTATCAAGTATGATCAGTGATAGAAAAAATCCATTCCCACTACAGAGCCCACAGATGCTTGGATTCTCAAATCCACATGTATTTTCTGGTAAACAACAGGAGCATCACAGACAGTATTGATTTCATTGTCAAACATCATCCCTAATAAGATCTTGATCCTCCTGGGACTAATCAATCTAGCCTCAGACATTATTATAGCCTCCCTCTCACTATCCATGCAATGCTAATTTTCCTGAGTCACCTGCATACATAGTAACTCCTACAGCACATCAGAGTAACACATATTGAAATAGTATTTTTTATCTTGTGCAAAATTTCAATACAGGTATTTATCACAGATGTTACAAGAGAAAGCTCTTGAAAAAATATCTGAAATCATTGTGGCTCAAAAAATATACCTTATTTTTTAAGAATATCCAAATTCTAAGCATTGACAAATCATCTGACTGTGAACCCAACCAAGTGACACACTTCCTTCAAAACAGCCAGAACTACTTCCACCCAAGTGTGCCATACCCTAATGACTAGCATTTAAACATATTACCCCAAGGACCATTAATATTCAAACAATCCTATTTCAGTCCCTGTTACCCATAGTTTTGTAGCCATATCATAATGCAAACAAGGCCCAAAAAACGAAACACACACACACACACACACACACACACACAAACACACACTTATTCTAATTTCCAAATTCTAGATAATGTATAGCAGTTAATAATCTCAAGGTTCAAAGGATTCTCTGACACAATGTCTTAACTGTAACAGCCTGTAAATTTAAAATGAATAAGCAATCTATAAACTCCCAACATACAAGAGAACAAGATATAGAGTTCCATACTAAAGAAGAGGAAAGGGTGTAGTGAGAAAATATTGAACCAATGAAAGACCAAAAAGAGGCAGAAAAAAACTAAAGATTTTACCTCCATATTTAACAATGAAACTCACTTGGTTTCTCCAATTCATTTCAGCTTTGTTGCCTAAAAAACAATTCTTTCTCTTGGCTTGTTTTCCCATGTTGTAAGCAGCTCACCTTGACAGGTATTCCATGGATGTAGCTTCTCCAAAATCTGGATCACCAACATAATATAGGCTTCCATTTCTTTTTTCAGAATTAACTTTATAGAATTAATCTTTTTATTATTTTTATTTAAAATATTCTTTATTTATATTTCAAGTGATTTTCGCTTTCATGGACCCCCCTTCTGGAAAGTCCCATAAGCCCTCTTCCATCCCCCTTATCCCCAATCCACCTCTTCCTACTTCCCTGTCCTATTTCCCTACATTGCTGCACTCAGCATTTCCAGGAACAGGGGCCATTCCTTCCTTCTTAGGCTTCATTTGATATGTGAATTGTGTATTGGATAGTCCAAGCCTCTAGATTAATATCCATTTATCAGTGAGTGCATACCAATAATTTTCTTTTGAGACTAGGTTAACTCACTTAGGATGATGGTCTCCAGTTCCATCCATTTGTTTAAGAATTTCATGAATTCATTGTTCCTAATGGCTGAATAGTACTCCATTGTGTGTGTGTGTGTGTGTGTGTGTGTGTGTGTGTGTGTGTATACATCAAATTGGGAAAAGATATTTATGTACACTCCTTCCAACAGAAGGTTTATATCCAAGATATACAAAGAACTAAAGAAGGTAGACTCTAGAGAGCCAAATATCCCCCTTAAAAATGAGGTACATATTGGATATTAGCCCTCTGTCGGATATGGTGTTGGTGAAGATCTTTTCTCAATTTTTTGGTTGCATTTTGGCCTTCTGAAAATGTCCTTTGCCTTATAGAAACTTTGTAATTTTATGAGGTCCCATTTGTCAATTCTTGATCTTAGAGCATAAGCTAGTGATGTTCTGTTCAGGAACTTTCCCCCTGTGCCCATGTCCTCCAGGATCTTCCCAAGTTTCTTCTCTAGTAGTTTCAGTGTGTCTGGTTTTATGTGGAGGTCCTTCATCCACTTGGAGTTGATGTTGGTACAAGGAGATAAGAATAGGTCCATTTGCATTCTTCTGCATGTTGACCTCCAGTTGAACCAGCACCATTTGTTAAAAAGGCTATCTTTTTTTCCACTGGATGGTTGTAGCTCCTTTTTAAAGATCAAGTGACCATAAGCCTGTGGGTTCATTTCTGGTTCTTCATTCCTATTCCATTGATCTACTTGCCTGTTGCTGTACCAATACCATGCAGTTTTTAACACAATTGCTCTGTACTACTGCTTGAGGTCAGGGATATTGATTCCCCCAGAAGTCCTTTTATTGTTGAGAATAGTTTTAGCTATCCTGGGTTTTTTGTTGCTCCAGATGAATTTGAGAACTGCTCTTTCTAGATCTATGATGAATTGAGTTGGGATTTTGATGGGGATTGCATTGAATCTGTAGATTGCTTTTGGCAAGATGGCCATTTTTACTATATTGATCATGCCAATCCATGAACATGGAATATTTTTCCATCTTCTGAGGTCTTTGTCGATTTCTTTCTTCAAGGACTTGAAGTTCCTGTCATACATATCTTTCACTTGTTTGGTTAGAGTCACGCCAAGGTACTTTATGTTCTTTGTGGCTATTGTGAAGGGTGTTATTTCCCTAACTTCTTTCTCAGCCAGCCTGTCCTTTGAGTACAGGAAGGCTACTGATTTGCTTAGTTTATTTTATATCCAGCCACTTTGCTTAAGAAGTTAGACCCCAAAGAACCAAATAATCCTATCAGAAAATGGCGTACGGAGCTAAACAAAAATTTTCACCAGAAGAAATTCAGATGGCTGAAAAACACCTTAAGAGATGTTCAACATCATTAGTCATCAGGGAAATGCAAATCAAAACAACCCTGAGATTCCACCTCACACCCGTTGGAATGGCTAAGATTAAAAACTCAAGGGACAACAGGTGCTGGTGAGGTTGTGGATGGAGAAAGAGGAACACTCCTCCACTGTTGGTGGGAGTGCAAGATGGTGCAACCACTCTGGAAATCAGTCTGGAGGTTCCTCAGAAAATTGGGCATGACACTTCCAGAGGACCCTGGCATACCACTCCTGGGCATATACCCAGATGATTCCTTGGCATACAATAAAGACACATACTCCACTAAGTTCATAGCAGCCTTGTTTATAATAGCCAGAAGGTGGAAGGAGCCCAGATATCCCTCAAAGTAGTTATGGAAAAAATGTGATATTATATATATATATATATATATATATATATATATATATATATATATATATAATGGAATACTACTCAGCAATTAAAAATAATGAATTCATGCAATTTTTAAGCAAATGGTTAGATCTGGAAAATATCATCCTAAGTGAGTTAACCAAATCACAAAATAATACACGTGAAATGCAATCACTGATAAGTGGATATTAATGAACCCAGAAGCCCTAAATTCTCAAGGCACTATTAGCAAGTCAAAGAATTCCCATGAAGAAAAAAGGAGAGGACCCTGGACCTGAAAAGATTGGATGCATTTTTGTAGGAGAGTATCAGAACAGAGAAATGGTGGGTGGGGTGATTGGGGAATAGTTGGGGGGAGAGGACTTATGAGATGTATGGTGGGGGGGAACTGGGAAAGGGGAAAGCCTTTGGAATATAAACAAAGAATATAAAATAAAAAATGAAAATAAAAGTAAATAAAATAGAAAAAAAGTGATACAGAGCTAAACAAAGAATTTTCACCTGAGGAATATCGAATGTCTGAGAAGCACCTAAAAAATGGTCAATATCCTTAGTCATCAGAGAAATGTAAATCAAAACAACTCTGAGTTTTCACCTCCACCATTCAGAATGGCTATGATCAAAAACTCAGGAGAAAACAGGTGCTGGAAAGGATGTAGAGAGAGAGGAAAACTCCTCCACTGCTGGTGGGATTGCAAGCAGGTACTACCACTATGGAAGTCAGTCTGGCAGTTCCTCAGAAAACTGGACATGAAACTTCCAGAGGACCCAGCCATACCACTCCTGGACATATACCCAGAAGTTTCCTCAGCATGCAATAAGGATACATGCTCCACTATGTTCATAGCAGCTCTATTTATAATAGCCAGAAGCTGGAAAGAACCCAGATGTCCCTCAACGGAAGAATGGATATAAAAATTGTGGTATATATACACAATGTAGTACTACTCAGCCATTATAAACAGTGAATTCATGAAATTATTAGAGAAATGGATGGAGCTAGAGAACATCATACTAGGTGAGGTAACACAGTCTCAAAAACCACCCATGGTATGCACTTCATATTTATTATCATAAATACGTGAAATATAATTAAACTCAACATAGGAGTCATTTCTCATTTACAAATGAATACTAATCCCTCTTGAGACAGACTGCCTTTACAACAACATAATGTTTTATAAGTTCATAAAATATTTGCATATATAGCAAATATTCATTGAAGAGAGACTGTTGAATTATATGGATTTGATGTTTGTAATCTTCTTTTAATATTTTTATTAATGTAAACTATGTTTATATTTGTGGATTTATGCATGTGAATGGAGAGTTCTTACAAGATGTAAGTATCTTACTTAACCTGGGGCTGGAGTTACAAAATCTCAGTGTTGAGGGTGCTGAGATCTGAATTTGGGAACCAGAGTACTGCCTTCATAAGAGCAATATGTAACCATTTGGCCATTTCCCCAGAACCTTTATATTGATAATTCTTAAATAATAAGTGTGCCTTAAATGCTGTTTGACTACATATTTCCTGTTTGAAAATAAAAGTATATTTGGGTATCTCTGTCATATGTCACCTTACACAGCCATTTTAATGGGATTACATGAAATTAGTGTCTGGACATGCATAAGTCAGGGAATGTATTAGTCATGCTTTAGTTTATGAGAGGCAATACTGAAGAATGATGAATAACTTGAGAAGAAATGGCACATTTCTACTTCTCCTCTTGTGATATCCATGTATTATTTTGCAACAGACTAGACTGGAAGGAATGAAGCTTAGATGTGTAATATGTTTGGAGTGGATATTCATTGACATTTGTGCCTGACAGCCTTCTTCAGAGACAGTTTTCAGTGAAACAGTGTTTTTCATAGGGAATGAACAAAGGCTATAAAAATTGATTAATGAATAACGATATCAGGGAGTGAATGTAGATCATTGGTGTTTCTTTTGGAGTACAAGGAATGAAAGGAATTCCAGGTCTCACAGGACATATCCTTATAAAACCTAAGGAAGTTTAACCTGAATCCTGACAGCCAGGATATCTGGCTACACCAAAGTCAACTGGAAGCAGGGGGGATTTTATGGCAATGTTCACAAGGCCAAAAAGGCCAAGAACAAATATGAAGACCAATTATGAACACCTTACCAATAACAGAATGAGATATCCCTGTTTTAGACATGTCTTGACATCAGGATTGTCACAGACAAGCTTCCCTTGTGCTATAATTTTCTGGACTGACCCCCAAATTTGGCATTGAGATTTATGCCCACACCAATTTGCACCTGTGAGGCTCAAATGTCATCAGCTGTAAATTGATGTCATTGAGTCTAATGTCAAGGCATGATTCTATATGTTCTCATCTTCTGGATCATTGCCAGGTACTTGCTCTTCTTAGAACACAGGCATATATTTTGAAGACATATATGTGGAGTCCTCAACAGTCTCTCCTGTTTTTGTATTCCTGAGATGCAATCTCGGGGACCCGTATGCTCAATGTCCAGATGTCCAATATCTAGCATGTTACATTCAGTTATATTATCATAAAGATACATTTGCTCCCATAGAGGAAGGTTTATCAAGATTATCTACAATATCTGCTGAACTGCAAAGGGTTGTAGATTTAACTCAATAACAAGGGTCAGGGATCCTTGTCAAAATCATAGTCAAGTTCTTAAAATGTAGACCATACTAGAGGAATCAATTATAATCTCTGAGTAACATTGAGTTCATGTTTTTGTTTCAAAACTTTCTGTTCAACCAGTATGTAATAAATGTATGTTGTGATAATTCATGTGAGTTAATAAATATACTTCAGTATGTAGCACTGTGATTTGTCCAAGGACCTAGTGAGCATTGCTATTACTCAGGAAATTTAGAATTCCTTGGATTGAAAGAGAGGTAGGCAACAGTACTGCTTGAGTGTGAAATGGATTAAAGTTTGGAACATGACCAATTCTTAAGATAAAATGTGGGAAGTTGAAAATAGAGCTGTCTGTGATTATCATCTGTTCAAAATATATGGTGCTGTGAGAACCCTAGTGCTTTGTAATGGGTATGAATGGCTTATGTCTACAGACTATCATGGAAATTCTTCTGCAAGACTATTACACTGCGCTTTAATGAAATGAAAATCAAATTAGAGTTATATTTATGAAGCTTTGGGATTTGTTGGATGTACTTCATAGCTCATTCATTGCAAGACCAAAGTCTTGCAATGGTGGAGCGGCATTTCTGGAATTCTTGGGGGAGTATTTGGCCTTTCATAAAACCAGATTAAAAGTGTATGAGAGGGAAGAACAATAACACTTACCTGCAGTGACTTCCACTGTTTGTTATTATTTCCTTAATCTTTGACAGCCTTTATAATAAGGAGAGTGTCATACTCACCTTACACATCATACTCTCCATACACATCATGCTGTCAGGTCAGTTTGACTAAAAAATGGATAATAGAGTGGCCCTAACAAGGACAGAGTAGGGATAGAAATGAATTATGTATTTGTCTGTCTTTCTATCATCTGGCCCAAAACAGATATGTAGTTCATTGAGACAGAATGTATAATCTAGAAAGGAATCCATGAAACTACAAAACTGATTTAATTTTTGAGATTTTATTTATTTTTGTTTTATGAGTATGTATATTTTGCAACGATACATATTTGTACACCATGTGAATTTGGTGCACAAAATGACAAAAAAAGGCATTGGCTCCCCTGAAACAGGAATTACAGATTTTTTTTAGCTGTCATATCGTTGTTAGAAGTGAATTCAATTCCCCCAGTAGAGCAGACATTGCTTTAATTCTTTTTAACATGCCTTAGCTTAACATATCTGGGTCTTTTTTCAGGTTTTTTTATTATTCAGTAATTTTTTATTCACTTTTCATCCTGCTCTCAGCCCCCAAGCTCCTCTCCTCCAAGTCATACATTAATACCCTATACACATAATACCCACTCCTCTAAGAGAAGGAGAGGCCCACCATCAATACCAATCCACTCTGGCACATCAAGTCACAGCAGGCCTAGGTACAGCCTTTCCCTCTAAGGGGAGGCAAGGTAGCCGAGCTACGAGAAAGAGATCAAAAGAGAGATACTAATTAAGCATAATAGAGAGCTCCTTGTCCAATTTTTAGGAGACATACACAAAGACCAAGCTACATAACTGCTACATTTGTGTAGAGGGGTTATGTCCAGCACATGAATTTGTTAGAGTTGGTAGTTAAGTCTCTTATGAGCCTCCATATGCCCAGGTTTGTTGACTCTGTATGTATTCTTGTGGATAAAACTTGTTTTGACAAGCTGCTAAGAGCTTTAATAGGGGGAAAAGGTGTGTTTGACAGATGCAACAAGCAAACTGAGTATATACACACAGATGAATTAAAATAGATGATTGTCTTGCCTCCTGTTTAATAATCACTCTACTAGATTAGAGTCATTAACTTATGATACCAAAATTCAAACCTGCTAGAGGAAAAATTGGGTAAAATTCTTTGAGGTTTGAGGATGGAAAAGGAGAATATTAATAAAATTTTGATTATTTAATAAATAAAACCAACAATTGACAAGTGCCACCACATGGAACTAAAACATAATACATGTGTAACAGTTTGTGGATTAGAAATGGGTTCCCACATCCTGCCCATAGCTACAATCTCTGGGGCAGGCAGGAGGAACCTCCAGGAAGGTACAGGCTGAACTCTCCCAGGGAAGAAGTATGGCTGAGCTTGTGGATTCCCAGGAATCACAGAGGCTGAGGACAACAAACTGTCAATCTTACACACTGTAAAGTGCTGAGAATAGAATGTGGGTCCACGGGCAGGATCTGGCCTGGGGGTGGTGAGGAGAGCTCCGGCTGATTCCTGAGGAAAACAATGTGTCCTGGCTTGTTCAGGTGGCAAGTTTGGTGGGCCACTTGGATTGGTCATGCATGGCTGGGAATGCTGGGAGGCCTAAGAGGGAGATTAGATGCATATCTCTTTAGGGGAAGGCCTATTCCATTGCTCCAGTATGACAGATCCAGATGAGAAAAGAGAGTCCCTGGGTTTAGAGATTTTATTGTAGAGAAATAGAGAGAGGTGAGAAATAGAGAAGTAGTGGCCCAACATGGCCCTTTGGAAAGAGAGAGGAAGGGAATGTGGAGAGCGGGGTATCAAGGGGGAAGGGAAAGGGCAAGAGAATGGAGAGAGAGAGAGAGAGAGAGAGAGAGAGAGAGAGAGAGAGAGACAGAGACAGAGAGACAAAGAGACAGAGAGACAGAGAGAGAGACAGAGACAGAGAGAGACAGAGACAGGGAGACAGAGAGACAGAGACAGAGACAGAAAACAAAGAGAAGAGGGGGCAAGCAGCCCCTTATATTGGGTTAGACCTACCTGGTTGTTTCCAGGTGACAGTGGGGGTGGTGTCCAGCCAGAATGCCAGGTGCTTAGAGTATTGGTCTAAGTGAATAATGGCCACAGAATTATGGAGACACAAGAGCTTTTGTTAAGAACCTAGTGTTTTGGGAGCATGGCCAACATGATCTGTCCCTTGCAGAATTATCTGTGGGTTCTTCAGAGTATAAGCCTAGCTCAACCAGAACACAGTTTGTCTTTTGTAGTCTCACAACAGAGGATGACAGTAACTGGAAAAAGAAATAGCATGCAGTCAGAGAAAATTTTGCTGAATAAATTAGCAATATCTCTATTATAAAAGACATAATACATAATCAATAAAAAAGAAACAACACAAAAGGGAAATAGGTGAAAAAATAGCATTGAGTGTTCTCAAAGAAGAAATATAAAAATGTCGTGTATAGTTTATAGGATTTGGATATCCTTAGTTATTGGAAATGCAAATTAAAACTATTTTGTCATGGCTTCCCCAGTGTAGTCATAATGGCTATCATTAAGAAGAAAAAAACCGATAGGTCCTGGAAAGGTAGGGAGTGAAACTATATAAACTGGTATTGCAACTGTGACTATTCATGTGGAAACAATAATTTGACTCAGATAATCATTAAATAAGATATAAGAAGATGGAAAATCTGTTCTTGTGTAACATTTAGAATACATAGAAAAATTTCCTTGCTACCAAAGCAATGCACATATTCAAATCAAACTCTATTATCAAAATAACAGCACTTTTTTCATAATCCTTGACAGGACATTTTTTTTAACTTCATGTGTAAACACAAAGATTCTATGATAACTAAAACAATCCCGAACCATAAAAGAAATGCTGGAAGTCTTGCAATATATGAATTCATGTTACAGTGTATAGGTACAGTAAGAAAATATTTATTTTGCTGTCATAAAATGAGACAAGTTGATCAATACAATCAAGTCAAAGCCAAAGACATAAATCTACAGATCTATGGACACCTGATTTTTTTTATAAAAAGTCAGAAACACACACTAGAACAAATTAATGCAATTCCCATCAAAGTGCAAAATCAATTCTTCATAGAGTGAGAGACAACAATCTTCAAATACAGTAGGAATAACAAAAAATAAAAATAAACAAAACAAAACAAAACAAACAAACAAACAAACAGAAAACAGGATAGTGAAAACTGTTCTCCACAACAAAAGATCTTCTAGGGTAATCTACATTACTGACTTCTAACTCTACTGAAGATCAATAGTGATAAAAATTATATGGTTTTGGTACAGAGACAAGTAGGAAGATCAATGAATAGTATTGAAGACACAGAAATGAACCCACACACCACAGTCACTTGACCTTTGACAAAGGAGCTATACCCTTCCATTGGAAAAAAGGCAGTATTTTCAACAAATGATTTTGGTTCAACTGGCAGTTAACATGTAGAAGAATACAAATTGATCCATTCTTATCTTCCAGTACAAAGCTCAAGTCCTAGGGGATTAAGGACCTCTACATATAATCAGATGCACTGAATTAAAAGAAGAGAAATTGTGGAAGTGCCTGGAGCACATCAGCACAGGGGAAGGGTTCCTGAACAGAAAACCAGTAGCTTATTCTCAAAGATCAATAATTGACAAATGGAACCTCATAAAATTGCAGAGCATCTGGAATGCAAAAGGCATGATTAATAAGACAAAACAGCAACGAACAGATTGGGAAATGATCTTTGCCCATCCTACATCCAATAGATGGATAATATCCAATATATACAAAGAACTCAAGAAGTTAAACTACAAAGAACCATATCATCTGTAAATATTGATATGTTGACTTCATCCTTTTCCAATTTGTATCACTTTGACCTCCTTTTGTTGTTTAATTGCTCTGGCTAGGACTTGGAGTACTATATTTAACAGGTAGGGAGAAAACGGGCAGCCTGGTCTAGTCCTTGATTTTAGTGGGATTGTTCAAGTTTCTCTCCATTTAGTTTTATGTTGGCTACTGGTTAGCTATATATTGTTTTTACTATGTTTTAGCATGGGTCTTGTACTAATCTTTCCAAGATTTTATCATCAAGGCATGTTGATTTTGGTTAAATGATTTTGATGGATATAATGAAAGATCATGTGTTTTCTTTCCTTTGACTTTGTTTATTTAGTGGATTACATTAGTGGGTTCCATATATTGAATAATCTCTGCATCCCTGGGATGAAGCCTTCTTGATCGTGGTGAATGATCACTTTAATATGTTCTTGTATTCAGTTGGCAAGAGTTTTATTGTGTATTTTTACATTGATATCCATAATGGGAATTGGTCTGAAGTCCTTTCTTTTTTGGGTCTTTGTGTGGTTTAGGTATCAGAGTAATTGTGGCTTCACAAAATGAATTAGGTAGTGTTACTTCCATTTCTAATTTGTGGAATAGTTTGAAATGTATTGCTATTAGGTCTTCTTTGAAAGTCTGGTAGAACTCAGCATTAAACCCAGCCAGTCGGGAGACTATTAATGATTTCTTCCATTTCTTTAGGGGTTGTAGGACTGCTTAGATGGCTTACCTGACCCTGATTTAACTTTGGTGCCTGTTATCTGTCTCAAAAATTGTCCATTTCTTCTATATTCTCCAGTTTTGATGAGTTTAGGCTTTGGTAGTAGGATCTGATGATGTTTTTATTTCCTCAGTATCTGTTGTTATGGCTCACTATTTCATTTCTGATTTTGTTTATTTGGATACTGTCTCTGTGTCCTTTGGTTACTTTGGCTATGGGATGTTGGTTTTCTCAAAGAACTATCTCTTGTTTTTGTTATTTCTTTATATAGTTCTTTTTGTTTCTACTTGGTTGATTTCAATCCTGAGTTTGATTATTATTTCCTGCCATCTACTCCTCTAGGGTGTATTTGCTTCTTTTTGTTCTAGAGCCTTCAGTTATACTGTCAAGCTGTTAGTGTTATCCTCTTTCCAGTTCCTTTGTAAATGTACTAAGCACTATAAGATATCCTCTTATCACTGCTTTCATTGTGTCCCATAAGTTTGCTTTGTTGTGCTTTCATTTTCATTAAACTAAAAAATCTTTAGTTAATTTCTTCTTTGACCACGTTATTATTGAGTAGAGTGTTTTTCAGCTTCCATGTATACGTGGCTTTCTATTATTTTTGTTGTTATTGAAGAACAGCCTTAGTCTGTGGTATTATGTTAGGATGCATGGGGTTATTTAAATCTTCTTATATCTATTAAGGAATGCTTTGTGACAGATTATATGGCCAGTTTTGGAGTAGATACCATGACATGCTGAGAAGAAGGTATATTCTTTTTTTTTTGTTTTTAGGATAAAATTTTCTATAGTTATCTGTTATATCAATTTGATTCATAACTTCTGTTAGTTTCACTGTGTGTCTCTTGTTTCTTTTTCCATGATCTGTCCATTGCTTATAGTGGAGTTTTGAAGTCTCCCACTATTAATGTATGAAGTGCAATGTATTCTTTGAGCTTTAGTAAAGATTCTTTTAGGAATGTTGGTGTCCTTGCAGTTGGAGCATAGATGTTCAGAATTAAGAGTTCTTCTTTGTAGATTTTTGTAGTTGGTTATAATTAAGAAAGAGTACTGGACCTCCCAGGACTCTGTACCAAGTTCAGGTGGGTCTCGCAAAGGATGGCTCTCAATTTTCCCACTGAGCCAATCTGTCCTAACTAGCTTTCACAGCATCCCAGCTGTGTTTCCTCTCAACCATAGTCTCTTTAAACAGCAGGCATCCCATGTTCCTGCTCTGCACCCAATTATCTCTTAAAGCATGACTCAAATAGTTACCCAATCTATTCATTATAACTTAATCTTTATGTATAGAAAATGTAATATTTATGTATAGAAAACTCCCAATAATACACCAATTTACAATGATAAAGTTTTATCCCAAAACAGCTAACCTCTGTAATACACCAGATATATGTCTGAAGACATCTAGATATCCTCCTCTTTCTTTTCAGCTCAGCTCATCAGGTCCTCTCTCCCTCCCTCTCCTTAGCTACTCCTTCTCTCCCCTTCAATCACTGGCATCTCACTGCCTCAATATGATTGGATAAAAAATATCTTGCAGTGGAGCTGTGCTCAGAGCAGTAGTTGGGGGAGTCCCCAGCCAGGCATGAGCTCTGTGCCTTGAAGGCACACCCCACACTCCCTGCAGCCTCTGTCATACTCCTGGCTGTTTCGACCCAGAAATTTCCTAGACAGATACTAAATACCAAAATTAAAAGAAGGATCAATTAGATCAGCTAAACAGTCCCATAAACCCTAGAGAAATAGAAGGAGTTATAGAAAGTCTGCCAACCAACAAAATTATGGGACCAGATGGTTTTAGTGCAGAATTCTATCAGACCTTCAAAGAAGACCTAACACCAATACTCTTCAAACTAGTCCACAAAATGGAAACAGAAAGATCACTGCCCAACTTGTTCTATGAAGCTACAATTACGCTGATACCAAAATCACACAAAGATCCTACAAAGAAAGAGAACTATAGGCAAATTTGCCTTATGAATATTAATGCAAAAATACAAAATAAAATTCTTGCCAACCGAATTCAAGAGAATATCAAAATGATCATTCACCATGATCGTTTCACCACAGGGATGCAAGAATGGTTCAATATATGAAAATCCATCACCATCTTCCCTCAGGTCACTGCGGACTGCCTGCTGGCAGCTGGGTTCAGGTGCATGGACAGAGACTTGGCCTAGCAACGAATACCCGGTCGGGCCCTTGCTGGCCCCCAGAGCCAGGAAAGGTCGGCAGGAACTCCAAGCACCTGCAGCTCAGAGTTCGTCCCTGATCCCTGGGGACCGATTAGCGGGCTTGCAGCCAGCCACCATCTTCCCTCGGGTCACTGCGGACTGCCTGCTGGCAGCTGGGTTCAGATGCGTGGACAGAGATTTGGCCTAGGAACAAATACCAGGTCGGGCCCTTGCTGGCCCCCAGAGCCAGGAAAGGTCAGCAGGAGCTCTGAGCACCTGCAGCTCAGAGGCTGTCCCTCATCCCTGGGGACCGGCTAGCTGGCTTGCAGTTGGCCGCCATCTTCCCTGGGGTCACCACGGACTGCCTGCTGGCGGCTGGGTTCAGGTGCTTGGACAGAGACTTAGCCTGGCAAAGAATACCTGGTCAGGCTCTTGCTTGCACCCAGAGCCAAAGGAGGTTGGACATAGGTCTGTGCACCAACAGCTTGGCAGTGCACACAGAGCCAGATCAACTTGGCAAGTGGTATCTGCGCCAACCCAAGAGGGCACCAACCTGCTAATGGGTCAGTGCCTGGAGTACAGCCAGAGGCTGATATCATACTTCAGGATACCACAGACAGCTAACATGACAGAGCCATGTGGACTGAGAGTACTACCATCTAGCTTCTAGCAGTCCAACCAGGGAACCTCCAGTCCTGTAGGGAACCCAGTGGTTAGATAGAGCCCTGAGATCCGCCACCATTTTGGAGCTGGTGGCCTGAACAGGTCACCATAGAGAACCAACAGAGGAACCCAGGACACCATAAAGATCTAACAGACTAGCCCAGATCAGTGGAAGAAAAAAAGTATCTGATTCTTAAGAGCTAGCAACTAGGCAGGCCAGGAGGAGAATGCAGGAGACCAATTGCAGCAAGCCTCGGGAAGACAAATCCAACACAGCAGAGCTGAGGAGGTAACTGAGAGCCCAGTAACTGAAACCTCCCGCTCTCCACCTCGGGAGTTCAGATGCCCTCTACTACAGCAGCGCCAAACACCGGGCTCACAGGAGCCTCAAACACCAACCACTAAGAACAAGACCAACTAACTCCAGAGATAAACAGATGGGAAAAGGCAAACGTAGAAATGTTACAAACAAAAATCAAGGCAATATGGCAGTATCTGAACCCAATTCGCCAACTACAGCAAGTCATGGATACCCCAGTACACCAGAAAAACAAGAGTTGGATATAAAAGCACTGGTCATGATGCTGCTAGAGGAACACAAAAAATACATAAACAAATCTCTTAAAGAAATTGGGGGAACATCAATAGGGTAGAAGCTCTTACAATGCAAACACACAAATCACTTAAAGAACTCCAGGAGAATATGAGCCAACATAGAGAAACCAATAAAGAGGAAATATGAAAATCAGGTAAAGAAATGCAGGAGAACTTGAAAAAACAGGCAGTAGTCACGAAAGAGGAAACACAAAAATCTCTTAAAGAATTACAAGAAAACACAAACAAACAAATGAAGGAACTGAGCAAAACCATCCAAGATCTGAACATAGAGGTAGAAACAACTAAGAAATCACAAAAGGAGGCAACTTTGGAGATGGAAAACCTTGGGAAGGAATCAGGGGTCTTAGATGCAAATATCAACAACAGAATACAAGAGATAGAGATAAGAATCTCAGATGCTGAAGATAACATAGTAACCACTGACTCCACAATCAAAGAAAACACAAAATCCAAAAGGCTGGTAACCCAAAACATCCAGGAAATCCAAGATACAATGAGAAGACCAAACCTAAGGATTATAGGGATAGATGAGAGTGAAGATCTACAACTTAAAGGGCCAACAAATATCTTTAACAAAATTATGGAAGAAAACTTCCCTAACTTAAAGAGAGAGATGCCCATGTATATACAAGCAGCCTATAGAACTCCAAACAGACTGGACCAGAACAGAAATACCTCGCATCACATAATAATCAGAACACCAAATGTAATAAACAAAGAAAGAATATTAAAGGCAGTAAGAGAAAAAGGCCAAGTAACATATAAAGGAAACCTATCAGAATCACGCCAGACTTCTCTACAGAAATCATGAAAGATAGAAGATCCTGGACGAATCTCATGCAGACCCTAAGAGAACACAAATGCCAGCCAAATTTACTATTCCCAGCAAAACTCTCAATCAACATAGATGGAGAAATCAAAATATTCCATGACAGGACCAAATTTACACAATATCTTTCCACTTACCCAGCTCTACAAAGGATAATAAAAGGAAATCTCCAAGACAAGGAGGGAAACTGCACCCAAGAAAAAGCAAGATAGTAACCTACTTCCATCAAACTCAAAGGAAGATAATTACTCAAAAACAAAAATAACATCAAAAATGACAGGAACAAATAATCGCTATTCCTTAATATCTCTTAACATCAATGGACTCAATTCCACAATAAAAAGACATAGACTAACAGACTGGATACGGAAACAGAACCCTACATTTTGCTGTATACAGGAAACATACCTCAGAGTTAAAGACAAAAACTACCTTAGAGTAAAAGACTGGAGGATAATCTTGCAAGCAAATGGTCGCAGGAAGCAAGCTGGAATAGCCATTCTAATATCAGATAAAATTGACTTTCAACCCAAAGTCATTAAAAGAGACACAGAAGGTCACTTCTTGCTAGTCAAAGGAAGAATACACCAAGAAGAACTCACAATTCTAAACATCTACACTCCAAATACAAGGGCAGCCTCATTTGTAAAAGAAACTTTACTAAAGCTCAAAGCACACATTGCAAGTAACACAATAATTGTGGGGGACCTCAACACTCCACTATCCTCAATGGACTGATCAGGAAAAGAGAAACTAAACAGAGACACAGGGAAGCCCATTGAAAGGTTGGACCAATTGGATTTAACAGATTATATATATATATATATATATATATATATATATATATATATATATATATATTCGAACATTTCATTCTAAAGCAAAAGACTATACCTTTTTCTTAGCGCCTCATGGTACCTTCTCGAAAATCAACCATATAATTGGTCACAAGACAGACCTCAACAAATATAAAAAGATCGAACTAATCCCATGCCTCCTATCGGATCACCATGGAGTAAGAGTGTTCTTCAACAGCAACAAAAACAACAGAAAATCCTCATACATGTGGAGGCTGAACAATATTCTACTCAAAGATACCTTAGTCAAGGAAGAAATAAAGAAAGAAATCAAAGACTTTTTAGAATTTAATGAAAATGAAGTTACAACATACCCAGATCTATGGGACACAATGAAAGCAGTGCTAAGAGGAAAATTTAGAGCCCTGAGTGTCTCCAAAAAGAAACAGGAGAG
The DNA here is from genome assembly GCA_964023405.1 of Apodemus agrarius. NCBI lineage: Eukaryota > Metazoa > Chordata > Mammalia > Rodentia > Muridae > Apodemus > Apodemus agrarius. The sequence continues at coordinate 74,900,743 of OZ030007.1, read as the reverse complement.
AGCATACACTAGCAACATAATGGTGCCCCTGAAAGCCCTAGAACAAAAAGAAGATATTTCACCCAGGAGAAGTAGAAGACAGGAAATCATCAAACTCATAGCTGAAATCAATCAAGTTGAAACATAGGGAACCATACAAAGAATCAACAAAACCAAGAGCTGGGTCTTTGAGAAAATCAACAAGATAGACAAACCCCTAGCCAGACTTACCAAAGGGCACAGAGACAGTAATCAAATTAACAAAATTAGAAATAAAAAGAGGGATATAACAACAGAAACTGAGAAAATTCAAAAAATCATCAGATCCTACTACAAAAGCCTATACTCAACACAACTGGAGAATCTGGAGGAAATGGACAATTTCCTAGACAGAAACCAAGTACCAAAATTATATCAGTATCAAATAGATCATCTAAACAGATCCATAACCCCCATAGAAATAGAAGGGGCCATGGAAAGTCTTCCAACAACAACAACAAAAAAAAGCACAGGACCAGATGGTTTTAGTGCAGAATTCTATCAGACCTTCAAAGAAGTCCTAATACCAATATTCTTAAAACTATTCCACAAAATAGAAACAGAAGGAACACTACCCAACACATTCTATGAAGCCACAATTACCCAGATACCAAAACCACAGAAAGATCCAACTAAGAAAGAGAACTACAGGCCAATCTCCCTTATGAATATTGATGCAAAAATACTAAATAAAATAATTGCCAACCAAATCCAAGAACACACCAAAACGATCATTACCATTATCAAGTTGGCTTCATCCCAGGGATGTAGGGATGGTTCAATATACGGAAATCCATCAACATAATCCACTACATAAACAAACTCAAAGAAAAAAAAACACATGGTCATTTCATTAGATGCTGAAAAAACATTTGACAAAGTTCTGCATCCTTTCATGCTAAAAGTCTTGGAAAGAACAGGAATTCAAGGCCCATAACTAAACATAGTAAAAGCAATTTACAGCAGACCGATAGGCAACATCAAAGTAAATGGAGAGAAACTTGAAGCAATCCCACTGAAATCAGGAAGTAGACAAGCTGCCACTCTCACCATATCTCTTCAATATAGTACTTGAGGTACTAGCTAGAGCAATTCGACAACATAAAAAATTCAAAGGGATACAATTTGGAAAGGAAGAAGTCAAACTATCACTATTTGCAGATGATATGATAGTATACTTAAGTGACCCAAAAAACTCCAACAGAGAACTCCTACAGCTGATAAACAACTTCAGCATAGTGGCTGGTTATAAGGTCAACTCAAGCAAATCAGTAGCCTTCCTATACGCAAAGGATAAGCAGGCCGAGAAAGAAATTAGGGAAATGACACCCTTCGCAATAACAATATAAAGTATCTTGGTGTGACTCTAACCAAACAAGTGAAAGATTTATGTGGCAAAAACTTCAGGTCTCTGAAGAAGGAAATTGAAGAAGACCTCAGAAAATGCAAAAATCTTTCATGCTCATGGGTTGGCAGGATTAATATAGTTAAAATGGCAATCTTGCCAAAAGCAATATACAGATTCAATGCAATCCCCATCAAAATCCCAACTCAGTTCTTTATAGATTTAGAAAGAGTAATTCTCAAATTCATCTGGAATAACAAAAAACACAGGATAGCTAAAACTATCATCAACAGTAAACGAACTTCTGGGGGAATCAATATCCCGGACCTCAAGCAATAGTACAGAGCAGTAGTGTTAAAAACTGCATGGTATTGGTACAGTGACAGGAAAGTGGATCAATGGAATAGGATTGAAGCCCCAGAATTAAACCCACACATATATGGCCAATTGATATTCGACAAAGGAGCTGTAAACATCCAGTGGGAAAAAGATAGCCTTTTCAATAAATGGTGTTGGCTCAACTGGAGGTCAACATGCAGAAGATTGAGAATTGATCCACTCTTATCTCCTTGAACTAAGCTCAACTCCAAGTGGATCAAGAACCTCCACATAAAGCCAGGCACACTAAAACTAAAACAAACTGGGGAAGACCCTTGAGGACATTGGCTCAGGGGGAAAATTCCTGAGTAGAACACCAATCGCTTATGCTCTAAGATCAAGAATAGACCAATGGGACCTCATAAAATTACAAAGTTTCTGTAAGGCAAAAGACACTGTCAAAATTGGGAAAAGGTCTTCACCAACCTCACATCCGACAGAGGGCTAATATCCAATGTATACAAAGAAATCAAGAAGTTAGACCCGAGAAAACCTAATAAACCTATCCAAAAATGGGGTACAGAGCTAAACAAAGACTTTTCAACTGAAGAAATTAGGATGGCTGAGAAACACCTTAAAAAATGTTCAACATCATTAGTCATTAGAGAAATGCAAATCAAAACAACCCTGAGATTTTACCTCACACCTGTCAGAATGGCTAGGATTAAAAACTCAGAAGACATCAGGTGTTGGCGAGGATGTGGAGAAAGAGGAACACTCCTACACTGCTTGTGGGACTGCAAGCTGGTACAACCACTCTGGAAATCAGTCTGGCGGTTTCTCAGAAAACTGAACATGATACTTCCGGAGGATCCAGCTATACCACTCCTGGGAATATACCCAGAAGACTTCCCAGCACGCAATAAGGATACATGCTCCATTATGTTAATATCAGCCTTATTTATAATAGCCAGAAGCTGGAAAGAACCCAGATGTCCCTCAATGGAGTAATGGATACAAAAATGTGGTATATATACACAATGGAATACTATTCAGCCATTAGAAACAATGAATTCATGAAATTCTTAGAGAAATGGATGGAGCTGGAGAACATCATTCTAAGTGAGGTAACCCAGTCTCAAAAGAATACCCATGGTATGCAGTCACTGAAAAGTGGATATTAGCCTAGAATCGTGGGACACCAAAGACACAATTCACATACCAAATGATGTCTGACAAGAAGAAAGGAATGGACACTAATGCTGGAAATGATCAAAGCATCAATGTAGGGGAGTACCAGAACAGGGAAGTGGCAAGGGGGGATGAGAGAGCAGGGGGAGGGAAAAGGGCATGTGGGACCTTAGGGGGGTGGGGAAACAAAAAAAAGGGAAATGAAATGTAAATAAAGAATATATCCAATAAAAAGAAAAAAGAAAGAAAAGAAAGAGAAATACTCCTCTACTGCTGATGGGATTACAAGCTGGATCAACCACTCTGGAAATCAGTTTGGCAGTGGCTCAGAAAATTAGACATAGTTCTACTTCAGGACCCAGCTATACCATCCCTGGACATATACTCAGCAGATGCTCCAACATGAAATAAGGACATATGCTCCACTGTGTTCATAGCATCCATATTTATCATAGCCAGAAGCTAGACAGAACCCAGATCTCCCTCAATAGTTGAATGAATACAGAAAAATGTGGTAAATTTACACAATGGAGTACTACTCAGCTATTAAAAACAATGAATTTATGAAATTCTAAAGCAAATGGGTGGAACTAGAAAATATCATCCTGAGTGAGGTAACCCAATAGCAAAAGAACACATATGATATGCACTCATTGGTTTCTGAATATTATCACAAAAGCTCAGAATATAAAAGATACAATTTACAGACTGCATGAAGCTCAAGAAAAAGGAAGACCAAAGTGTGTATACTTCGGTCTTAAAAGGGGGAACAAAATACCCATGGGAGGAGATAGAGACACCAAGTGTGGAGCAGAGACTGAAGGAAAGGCCATCCAAATACTGCCCCACATGTGGATCCATCTCATATACAGTTACCAGACTCAGACACCATGTGGATACCAACAAATGCTTGCTGACAAGAGCCTGTCTCCTGAGATGCTCTGCGAGTGCCTGAAAATAAACTCACAGCCAACCACTGGATTGAGCACAGGGTCCCCAGTGGAAAAACTAGAGAAATGACCGAAGGAGCTGAAGGTGTTTGCAGTTACATAGGAATAACAATATGAACAAACCAGAACCCCCAGAGCTTCCAGGGACTAAACCACCAACCAAAGAGTATACATGGAGGGACCCATAGCTCTAGCTGCATATGTAGCATAGTATGGCCTTGTTGGGCATCAATGAGAGGAGAGGCCCTTGGTCCTGTGAAGTCTCAGTGTCCCAGTGTAGGGGAATGCAGGATTGGGAAGTAGGAGTTGGTGGGTTGGTGAGCAGGGGTGGGAGGGGATGGGATGTGGGATTTTTGGAGGGGAAACTAGGAAAGGGGATAACATTTGAAATGTAAATAAAGAAAATAGCTAATAAATTAAAAAAAAAAGAAAATCCATCAATGTAATCCACTACATAAACAAATTAAAGGAAAAAAAATGTGAACATCTCATTCGATGCTGAAAAAGCATTTGACAAAACTCAGCATCCTTTCATGCTAAAAGTCTTGGAAAGAACAGAAATTGAAGGCCCATACGTTATTATAGTAAAAGCAATATACAGCAAACAAGTAGCCAATATCAAAATAAATGGAGAGAAACTTGAAGCAATCCCACTAAAATTAGGGACTAGACAAGGCTGCACTCTCTCTCCATATCTTTTCAATATAGAGCTTGAAGTTCTAGCAAGAGCAATTAAACAACATAAGGATGTCAAAAGGATACAAATTGGAAAGGAATTTAAACTATCACTATTTGCAAATGATATGATAATATACGTAAGTGACCCAAAAAAACTCCACCAGAGAAACACCGCAGCTGATAAACAACTTCAGCAAAGTGGCTGGGTATAAAATTAACTCAAGCAAATCAGTAGCCTTCCTGTACTCAAAGGACAAGCTAGGTGAGAAAGAAATTAGGGAAATAACACCCTTCACAATAGCCACAAACAACATAAAGTACCTTGGCGTAACTCTAACCAAACAAGTGAAAGATCTGTATGACAGGAACTTCAAGTCATTGAGAAAAGAAACTGAAGAATACCTCAGGAGATGGAAAAATATTCCATGCTCTTGGATTGGCAGGATCAATATAGTAAAAATGGCCATCTTGTCAAAAGCAATCTACAGATTCAATGTAATCCCCATCAAAATCCCAACTCAATTCTTCATAGTTCTAGAATGAAGCCTCCCAACCAAAAAAAGTACGGGACCAGATGGTTTTAGTGCAGAATTCTACCAGACCTTCAAAGAAGACTTAACACTAATACTCTCCAAACTATTCCACAAAATAGAGACAGAAGGGACACTGCCCAACTCATTCTTCAAAGCCACAATTACGCTAATACCTAAACCACAAAAAGATCCAACAAAGAAAGAGAACTACAGGCCAATTTCTCTTATGAATATAGATGCAAAAATACTAAATAAAATTCTTGCTAACCGAATCCAAGAGCACATCAAAACGATCATCCACCATGATCAAGTAGGCTTCATCCCAGGGATGCAGGGATGGTTCAATATACGGAAATCCATCAATGTAATCCACTACATAAACAAACTGAAAGAAAAAAAACCACATGGTCATCTCATTAGATGCTGAAAAAGCATTCGACAAAATTCAGCATCCTTTCATGCTAAAAGTCTTGGAAAGAGCAGGAATTCAAGGCCCATACCTAAGCATAGTAAAAGCAATCTACAGCAAACCAGTAGCCAACATCAAAATAAATGGAGAGAAACTTGAAGCATTCCCACGAAAGTCAATTTTATTTAATAATAGTTTCTTGGTACCATTTGCTTGAAAAGTTTGTTTTCTAGGATTTTACTATGAGGTAATGACTGTCTTTGTCACTGAGTTACATTCCTGCATGCAGCAAAGTGTTGGGTCCTGTTTATGTGTCCATTCTGGTAGTCTGTCTTTTTATTGGGGAATTGAGTCCATTGATATTCAGAGATATTAAGGGACAGTGTTTGTTGCTTTCTGTTATTCTTGTTGATAGAGGTGGCATGTTGTTTATGTGGCTATCTCTTTGGTTTGTTAAAAGATCATTTTCTTGCTTTTACTAGGGTGTAATATCCTTCTTTTTTTGGAAATTTCCAATTATATTTCTTTGAAGGGCAAGATATGTGAACTCATATAGTACAAATTTGTGTTTGTCATGGAAACCTTCGTTTCTCCATCTAAGATAACTGAGAGTTTTGTTGTATATAGTAGCCTGGGTTGGCATTTTTGTTCTCTGAGCACCTGTATGACATCTGGCCAGAATTTTCTCGCTTTCAGTCTCTAATGTAATTCTGTTATGTCTATCTTTATATGTTACTTGACCTTTTTCCCTTACAGCTTTTAATATTCTTTCTTCGGTTTGTGCATTTGGTGTTTTGATTATTACATGATGGGAAGAATTTCTTTTCTAGTCCAGTGTATTTGGAGGTCTGTAGGCTTCTCTTATGTTCATGAGCATGTCTGTCTTTAGGATAGGGAAGTTTTCTTCTATAATTTTGTTGAAAATATTTACTTGTACTTTAAGCTGGAAATCTTTACTTTTATATACCTATTATCCTTAGCTTTTGTTTTCTCATTGTATCCTAGATTTCCTGGATATTTTTGAGTTAGTAGCTTTTTGCACTTTGCATTTTCTTTGAGTGTTGTGCCAATATTTTCTATGGTATCTTCTGCACCTGATATTCTCTCTTCTCTCTTTTGTATTTTGTTGTTGATGATTTCCTCTATGCCTTCTGATTTCTTTCCTAGGTTTTCTTCCTACAGAGTTGCTTCCACTTGTGAGTTCTTTATTGCTCTTATTTCCATTTTTACATCCTGGATGGATTTGTTCAATTCCTTCACCTCTTTGGTTCTGTTTTCCTGTAATTATTTTATGATTTTTTTTTGTGTGTGTGTGTTTTATGGGCGTCTAGCTGTTTACATGGGTGCTCCTGTATTTCGTTAATAGAGTTATTTATGTCCTTCTCAAAGTCCTCTATCAGCACCATGAGATGTGATTTTAAATTCAAATCTTGGTTTCCCACTGTGTTGGCTTATCCTGGACTTGCTATTGTTGGAGAACTTGGTTTTGATGATAATAAGTAGCCTTGGTTTCTGTTGGCAATGTTCTTATGCTGGCCTTTCACAATTTGGTTATCTCTGGTGTTCATTGTCATTGTTGTCTCTGGCTGGAAAAATTCCCTCCTTTAAACTTTCATCTCTGTTTTAGCACTCTTTGGAGTCCAGCTCAATCCTGGCACAGAGGGCTGTCCAAAATCCCAGCTTCTGGGTACAGATGGTGGCTGGAAGGACCCTATCCCAGCTGTTCTGCCATTCCTGTGCCCTGTGTCCTCCTGGCCAGACCTACCTTGGACAGCCACCAGAGGGAAAATGGCAATCTCACCTTCAATCCTGGGAGTCAAATCACTCCGTTGTGACCAACTCTTCCCTGGCAAGACCCATGCACAGAGGGCTATGGAATAGCCCAGCTCCTGTGTATCAAATACTGTAATTTTTATATGACTGCCTCTGCTTTCGAAGTATTAGGATTAAAGATATGTGCATGAGAAGTTTAGAGTTAATGGTATGAATCACTGCCTGGCTATGGATTCCTTATAATAATTATTCTCATAAAATTTTACAGGTTTAATTTTGTTTCCTTTTCCTCACCATTTTTTATTGTTGGGGGTAAATATTCAAGTTTTTTTTATGTGTAATTGATTATTCTTGCTGATTTCTTCTGAAATTTTCATAATCAAGTTTTAATATTCTTGTTTAATTAAGCATAATGCAAATTTGTCAAATATTTGTTTATTTTTTGATGTTTTGTCTGTATTGCTACATATAAGTTCATGACTTAAGTTTTGCTATGTTTTGCCATTTTCAGCCATGCCTCCCATGAGCAGATATCTTTGGGATTTATGTACCAGTTAGTGCATATCCACCTTGATGTCCATATAAGTGCACCATTTCCTTTCAACCTGCAATGAGTTGGAGATGATAACATATTTTCCTTTTGCTTTGCTAGCTGTTTGTCTCATATCTTATAGTTTTACACTGATTTTGTTCCTTTCTCAGTACTAGAAATTCTCTCTGATAGTCAAAGGCTGCTGTTACCAGTAGGCTTTCTTTTTTTTTTGTTTGATCTTTCATCAGTGATCAATAAACCAGCAGTAAATCATGAATTAGACATATATTCTGACCATTACATAGGAGCTAAAAGTTCTGAACATGTCTATTTTTAGGGAATAGTGAGTAGTATACAGATTTAGATTATAGGTAACTAAGCTTTTTCATTAGTGCCTAAAGCACAGTTCACTTTCCTACAATATCAGAGTCAAGAAGGAATTTAAGTAGGTACCTCTTCCAATGTAATACATTTTTTCTTCCATAGTTAATCTTACAAAGTACTTTATTTTTGAATATTGTAAGGGGCATACTTATGACCTTAGGATGGTTGGCCATACCTGAGGTTCTCCTTGCCTCATGAAAAGTCCATATTCTTTTTCTCATACTATTCATTCTCCAATAGAATTTGCTATAAAAGCCAATAACAAATGGAAGACTACTATTTTGTTTATTAAGAATTCCCAGCTGCCAATTTAGCAATAAATATAATATTAATAGTTAGGGTATCATCTGGTTCAATAGTTGTCAGGACTCCATGCATGGTGATTAGATTACTGATAGTTGCAAATGCTATATTTGAAATTTTTCCACATTGTAAATTAGCTCCTTTTATAGTAAGTCTGTAGGGTGTTTTTTTTTTTAATCTGTATATATTTTACAGAATTTCTCTAGTATACAAACATTTCAAATAGGAGTTCTTTCTGACCTTAATTCGTAGGTGGTGGAGGTAAAGGCATGCACCACCTCCAAATTGCTCACTCTAACTCTACAATTTAGAAAACATTTAACTTATAGAGATCTGCTTGTTTTGGCTGAGCTTAATAGCAAGGACTACTACCAACCTTCTCAAATATTTTATCTTAGCTCCAAATCATCCAACTGCTACACATTTAGAAAATACATTTAATTGTAATATCCCTTAGAATATACTTAAAATATTTTAAATATCTTACATGTGTTTTTAATATCACAAAACAGAAATATATTTCTGATGTCAAAGTTCAAAGGGCTCATGTAATAGTTTAAAACCTAGCATTCTAACATGGGATTAAAACATGTTCTTTATGAAAACCCATCTTTCATTTCATGTAAAGAAGGCAAATGTTCCTTTGGCAAATTATCATTTGAGAATATTATTATTTTTTTATTTTTATGTTTTATTCCTGATCAAATGAAAGGCATGTTTTAGTCTATAGAAGCTAATTTTGACTGAAGGACCAATCTGTGTAATAAGCAATCACTTCTCTTTATTCAGAAGATCTTGCCTGGTCAAGTCTAACGTTTATCAAATTTGATCATTTCCACAGCTTTTCTTATCCTGTGATAACAAATATAAAACATCTTCACTAAAGTCGTACATATCCTAGTATCCATTCTGAGGTCCACACTGCTTTAAAATACCAAGGCTCATTTAATTCAGCCATATTTCCACTACTCAGCATCTCTTCACATCTGTTCTTATTTCATTATTCTTTAAAATTTAATTTTAAAATGTACTATGTAATTTATATCTGGGTGTCTTTAGAATGTCTTTCTATTTGTAAACATATATTTTTATGTATTACTAGACCTCTCTATAGCTGTTAGTCCAGTAGAATTGTGTGAAGTCTATAATAAACGTTTTATTGTAATATGCAAAAATATTTCCTTTTACTAGAGACATATCCGAAAGCATTGTCAGACACAATTTATACAAATATCAACAAAATAGTCACAACTTCTAATGAATGTGAATAACAAATCACCCTTTCCAGAACTTAAAATAGTTGCCCATTGAAATCCTTAATTTATATTCATGGTATGGTGTACAAACTTTAAATTTCCAAACTCTGCAGAATGAAAACACTTACTTAACAAATATCATTTCTTCAAGTTTATTTAGGGTACCTGCATTCATGTAGGTCAATAAAATTTTTTATACAAATTATAAGAAGGGCATTTCCTTGGCATGTTGCACAGTGACAGAAAAATCTTTCTTCAGACCTCAGAACATGGTGTTTCTTACATAATTCTGGTGCTTCTGTCATATTTCCTGTTAACATTTCATTGCCTTTATTAATTTGTGCTAGAGGGCATTACAGACTAATATGGGATCTGATATTTGTTATATACCATGCATGATTTTTATTTTTAATTTTTGTTGTAATTAAATAAATAGCAAAGTTATTTATGATTCTGAATGTGTTCAGAGTTTTTATATTTAAAACAATTCTCTCTGCATATTGAGAGTCAGAAACTATATTAATTGATTCTGGACTGCGGGTAGTTGGCAGCTGGGGCCAGGTGTGTGGACAGATTCATAGCCTAACATCGACTACCCCATCAGGCTCTTGACTGCTCCCAGAGCCAGAGCAGCCCGGTGGTGGGAGGTCTGTGCACCTACAGCTCGGCGGCTGTTGCCGACTGCTGGGAGCCATCTCAATTGGCTTTCAGCAGAGGGTTCCATCTTACCTCTGGTCAGTGCGGGAGGCTTGCAGCTGAGGCCAGTTGCATGGACAGAGTCCTAGCCAAACATCGACTACACTGTCAGGCTCTTGCCTGCACCCAGAGCCAGAGCAGCTTGGCGGCAGTAGGTCTGTGTGCTGACAACTTGGTGGGGCAACCAGAGCCAGATCAGCTCAGCAGGCGGCGCAGACCTGAGTGGGCGCCAACTTGCTCCGGGGTCTGTGCCTGGAGTACAGTTGGAGGCAGACATCTTGCCTCAGGGTACCACAAACACCTAATCAGACAAAGCTGTGTGGACTGAGAGCGCCACCATCTAGGCTCCAGCAGTACAACCAGGGAAGCTCCAGTCTACCACCATCTTGGAGCTGGTGGCCTGAGCAGGTCACCATAGAGAACCAATTGAGGAGCCCAGATTGGTGGAAAAAAGACCTCATTCTTAAGAACTGGTAACTAGGCAGGCCAGGAGGAGATGGTGGGAGGCCAATTGCTTGTCCAGCAGCAAGAGGGGTGTAGGGGGAGACTTGGGTCCGGCCCAGCAGAGATGAGGAGGTAAGTCAGAGCACAGTAGCAGAAACATTTCGGTCTCCACCTCAGGAGCACAGATGCCCTCTACAACATCAGCACCAAACCCCAGGCCCACAGGAGCTTCAAGCAACAACTAATAACAACAAGACCAACTAACTCCAGAGATAAACAGATGGCAAAAGGCAAATGTAGGAACATTACTAACAGAAATCAAGGCAATATGGCAGCATGTGAACCCAATTCTCTAACCACAGCAAGTTCTGGATACCCGAACACACCAGAAAAAACAAGAGTTGGATTTAAAAGCACTGGTCATGATGTGGCTAGAGGAACACAAAAAAGACATAAACAGATTTCTTAAAGAAATGCAGGGGAACATGAATAGGGTAGAAGCCTTAACAATGCAAATACAATAATCACTTAAAGAATTCCAGGAGAATATGGATCAATAGCCAGAAACCAATGAAGAGTAAATGAAAAAATATCACTTAAAAAATGCAGGATAAGTTGAGTCAACAGGCAGAAGTCATGAAAGAGGAAACACAAAAATCTCTTAAAGAATTCCAAGAAAAGACAAACAAACAAATGAAGAAACTGAGCAAAACCATCCAAGATCTAAACACAGAGGTAGAAACAACTAAGAAATCACAAAGGGAGACACATTTGGGGATGGAAAACCTTGGGAAGAAATCAGGGTTCGTAGATGCAAATATCAACAACAGAATACAAGAGATAGAAGAACCTCAGATGCTGAAGATACCGTAGGAACCATTGACTCCACAGTCAAAGAAAATGGAAAATGCAAAAGGATTGTAACCCAACACATCCAGGAAATCCAGGACACAGTGAAAATATCAAACCTAAGGATTATAGGCATAGATGAGATTGAAGATCTACAATTTAAAGGGACAGCATATATCTTCAACAAAATTATGGAAGTAAACTTCTCTAACCTACAGAGAGAGAGATGCCCAGGAACATACAAGAAGTCTACAGAACTCCAAACAGACTGGCCAAGAACAGAAATACCACGTGTCACATAATAATCAAAACCACAAATGTACTAAACAAAGAAAGAATATTAAAGGCAGTAAAAGAAAAAGACCAAGTAATATATAAAGGAAGATCTATAAGAATCACACCAGACATCTCACCAGAGACCATGAAATCTAGAAGATCCTGGTCTGATCTCGTGTAGACAATAAGAGATCACAAATGTCAGCCAAGACTACTATACCCAACAAAACTCTCAATCAACATAGATGGAGAAATCAAAATATTACATGAGAAGATCAAATTTACACAGGAAAACTCCAATACAAGGAAGGAAACTACACCTGGAAAAAGCAAGATAATAACCATCTTCCATCAAACTCAAAAAAAGATAACCACTGAAAAACAAAAATAACATCAAAAATGACAAGAAATAATCACCATTCCTTAATATCTCTTAACATCAATGGAATCAATTCCCTAATAAAAAGGTATAGATTAACAGACTGGATATGGTAACAGGACCCTACATTTTGCTGCATACAGGAAACACACCTCACGATCAAAGACAAACACTACCTTAGAGTAAAAGGCTGGTAGACAATTTTACAAGCCAATGGTCTCAGGAAGCAACCTGGAATAGCCATTCTAATATCTGATGAAATTGACTTTCAACCTAAAGTTATCAAAAGAGACACAGAAGGTCACTTCTTGCTGGTCAAAGGGAAAACACACCAAGAATAATTCTCAATACTGAACATCTATGCTCCAAATGTAAGTGCACCCTCATTTGTAAAAGAAACTTTACTAAAGCTTAAAACATACATTGCACCTAACACAATAATTGTTGGGGACCTCAACACTCCTCTTTCCTCAATGTACTGATCAGGAAAACAGAACCTAAAGAGGGAAACAGGGAAACTCACTGAAACTTTGGACCAATTGGATTTAACAGACATTTATAGAACATTTCATCCTAAAGCAAAAGAAGATACCTTTTTCTCAGTACCTCATGGTACCTTCTCCAAAATTAACCATATAATTGGTCACAAGACAGACCTCAACAAATATAAGAAGATTTAACTAATCCTTTGCCTCCTATCAGATCGCCATGAACTAACAGTGTTCTTCAATAACAACAAAAACAACAGAAATCCTCATACACATGGAGGCTGAACAATATTCTACTCAATGATACCTTAGTCAAGGAAGAAATAAAGAAAGAAATCAAAGATTTTTGAATTTATTGAAAATGAAGGCACAACATACCCAAATCTATGGGACACAATGAAAGCAGTGCAAAGAGGAAAACTCATAACCCTGAGTGCCTCCAAAAAGAAACAGGAGAGAGCATATACTAGCAACTTAACAGGACTCCTGAAAGCTCTGGAACAAAAAGAAGCTATTTCAAAAAGGAAGATTAGAAGACAGAAAATTATCAAACTCAAGTTGAAAGAAAGAGAACCATACAAAGAATCAACAAAATCAGGAGCTGATTCTTGGAGGAAATTAACAATATAGATAAACACTTAGCCAGTCTTACCAAAGGGCACAGAGACAGTATTCAAATTAACAAAATTAGAAATGAAAAGGGAGATAAAACAAGAAAAACTTAAGAAATTCAAAAACTCATCAGATCCTTTCTACAAAAGCCTACACTCAACACAACTGAAGAACCTGGAGGAAATGGACAGTTTCCTACACATATACCAAATACAAAGATTAAAATAGGATCAAATAGATCGTCTAAACAGTCCCATACTCCCCAAAGAAATAGAAGGGGTCGTAGAAAGTCTTCCAACCAAGAAAAGCACAGGACCAGATGGTCTTAGTGCAGAATTCTATCAGATCTTCAAAGAAGACCTAATACCAAATCTCTTCTAATTATTCCACAAAATGGAAACAGAGAGAATACTACCAAACTCATTCTACAAAGGTACAATTACCCTGATACCAAAATCACACAAAGATCCAACTAAGAAAGAGAACTTCAGAACAATCTCCCTTATGAACATTGATGCAAAATTACTCCATAAAATTCTTGCCAACCAAATCTTAGAACATATCAAAACGATCATTCACCATGATCATGTTGGCATCATCCCAGGGATGCAGGGATGGTTCTATATATGGAAATCCATCAACGTAATCCACTATATAAACAAACTCAAATAAAAAAAAAACTACATGGTCATCTCATTGGATGATGAAAAAGCATTTGACAAAATTCAGCATCCTTTCATGCTAAAAGTCTTGGAAAGAACAGGAATTCAAGGCCCATACGTAAACATACTAAAAGCAATTTACAGCAGACCAGTAGCCAACATCAAAGTAAACAGAGAGAAAGTTGAAGCAATCCCACTAAAATCAGGGACCAAACAAAGCTGTGCCCTCTCACAATATCTTTTCAATACAGTACTTGAGGTATTAGCTAAAGCAATTTGACAATATAAGGAAGTCAAATGGATACAAATTGGAAAGAAAGAAGGCAAACTATCACTATTCGCAGATGATATGATAGTATACTTAAGTGACCCAAAAAACTCCACCAGAGAACTCCTACAGCTGATAAACAACTTTAGCAAAGTGGCTGATTATAAAATCAACACAAGCAAGTCAATAGTCTTCCTATATTAAAAGGATGAGCAGGCTGAGAAAGAAATTAGGGAAATGACAGCCTTCACAATAGCCAAAAACAATATAAAGTATCTTGGTGTGACTCTAACCAAACAAGTGAAAGATTTATATGACAAAAACTTAAGGTCACTGAAGAAGGAAATGGAAGAAGACTTCAGAAATGGAAAAAACTTCCATGCTCGTAGGTGGGCAGGATTAATATAGTTAAAATGGCAATCTTGCCAAAAGCAGTATACATATTTAATTCAATCTCCATCAAAATCCCAACTCAGTTCTCATAGAGTTAGAGAGAGCAATTCTCAATTTCATCTAGAATAACAAAAAAACAGGATAGCTAAAGCTATCATCAACAGTAAAAGAACTTCTTCAGGGAATCAATATTCCGTACCTCAAGCAATACTACAGAGAAGTAGTTTTAAATACTGCATGGTATTTGTACAGTGACAGGGAGGTGGATCAAAGGAAGAGGATTGAAGACCCAGAATTGAACCAACACATCTATGGCCAATTGATCTTTGACAAAGGTGCTGAAAATATCCAGTGGAAAAAAGATAGCCATTTCAACAAATAGTGCAGGCTCAACTGGAGGTCAACATGCAGAAAAATGAAAATTGACCCTCTTTTATCTCCTTGTACTAAGCTCAACTCCAAGTGGATCAAGGACATCCACATAAAACAAGACACACTACAATTAATAGAAAAGAAACCGGGGAAGACTCTTGAGGATATTGGCTCTGGAGGAAAGTTCCTGAACTGAATAACAATAGCTTATGCTCTAAGATAATGAATACACAAATTGGACCTCATAAAATTACAAAGTTTCTGTAAGGCAAAAGACACTGTCAAAAAGAAATATTGGCAACAGCAAACTGGGAAAAGATCTTCAACAACCCCACATCCTACAGCGGGCTAATATCCAATGTATACAAAGAACTCAAGGAGTAAGACCCCAGAAAACCAACTAACCCTATCAAAAAATGGGACACAGTGCTAAACAAAGACTGTTCACCTGAAGAAATCCGGATGGCTGAGAAACACCTTAAAAAATATTCAACATCATTAGTCATTAGAGAAATGCAAATCAAAACACCCCTGAAATTTCATCTCACACCAGTCAGAATGGCTAAGATTAAAAATTCAGGAAACAGCAGGTGTTGGCGAGGATGAGGAGAAAGAGGAACACTCCTCTACTGCTGGTGGGACTGCAAGCTGGTCCAACAACTCTTTAATCAGTCTGGCGTTTCCTCAGAAACCTGGACAAGATACTTCCAGAGTATCCAGTCATACTACTCCTGGGCATATACCCAGAAGATTCCCCAGCATGCAGTAAGGATACATTTTCCACAATGTTCATAGCAGCCTTATATATAATAGCCAGAAGCTGGAAAGAACCCAGAAATCCCTCAAAGGAGGAATGGATACAAAAAAATGTGGTATATATACACAATGGAATACTACTCAGCCATAAGAAACAATGAATTCATGAAATTCTTAGAGAAATGGATGGAGCTGGAAAACATCATACTAAGTGATGTAACCCAGTCTCAAAAGAATACCCATGCTATGCATTCACTGATAAGCGGATATTAGCCTAGAATCTTGGAACACCAAAAGAAAATCCTCATACCAAATGATGTCTGACAAGAAGGAAGGAGTGGACCCTGGTTCTGGAAAGGCTCAAAGCATCAGTTTAGGGGAACACCAGAACAGAGAAGTGGGAAAGTTTGGATGGGGGAACACGGGGAATGAAAAGGGTATGTGGGACTTTTGGGGGACAGGGAACCAGAAAAGGGGAAATAAGATGTAAATATAGAATATATCCAATAAAAAAGGATAAAAAAGCATAAAAATAGAATTTGGAAAATCTAATAATAACAAGGTTAACATGCAGCTCTGATTTTTTTTTTTTACTGAAGCCCAAGGGCTTTGAGCTACTTTATTTAATTTTTTCTGATTTATATTATATATTTTTTTATATTGTTCAGGAATATATAGAATGTAGGATCTCCAGAAAATGGTTTTTCTCTTAGTATATTAGGGAGAATCAATAAGTATCTTTTATAAACTGAAGTATCTTATTTCAGGATATTTGTAATTAATCTCATCCACCACCAAATTACTATAAGCACTTTGACAGTTTTCATTTTCTTTCCAAAATTATGGAATTTCAGTACTCATCCAAGGTACTACAATTTCTGCTGTGTCTATTCCTACTAAATTCATCCAGAAATAACTTCTATCACAATGTCAACATAAATGAGAGATCCAATATCAAGCATATTTCTAATCCATTTCTGTTCTTCCATTAGTATTGCTGTTAAAGATCTAATCACCATTTTGCATCCAGAATTAGCATTCTAAAAAGCCAAAGCTCCCATTCCTATTTGTCTGTAATTAGAATCTGATAGTATTCTATTAATAGCTGAAGAAAATCCTTATAAAACAAATGGTGAAAGTTTCTTTTAGTTCTTATAAAATTTTCATAAATCATGCAGAAAATTTTCATGATTTAATTTTGGTGGTTATTTTATTTTCTTATATTTCAAATGTTATTCTCCTTCCCATTTTACCCTCTGAAAATACCCTACTCCATCCCTCCTATCCCCTGATTCTCTGAGGGTGTTCCCTCACCCACCAATCTACTCCTGCTCCACTGCCATAGCAGTCTCTCATACTGGTGCATTGAGCCTCTATAGGACCAAGGGTCTCTTCTACCATTGATTCCAGATAAGGCCATCCTCTGCTATATATGGAGCTCAAGCAATTGGTCCCTCCAGTTGTGCTCTTTGGATTCTTGGAATCTCAATGGCAGGAGTCTGGTTCATTTAGATGTTTGTTACTCAATTATCAATATCAATTATCAATACAATAGATTATAATTTAACTTTACTCCCCAAACTCCAAAACTGCTATTTGAAAAGTTAAGGATAATTTTTGATATGTAAAGATATGTAAATACATGTGAACAGAACGTTGTTTATTAAATAAATAACATCATCAGTTGAAAAGTACAACCTCATGAAATTATAAAATAAATAAAAAACACTGGATGATGATAATTGGATGTAGACATAGCAGGCAGAATTGAGAAAATTCCTGCTGAACAAGGTAGCAGTATGTAAAAAAAAATTTTTGAACAATAATAAAGGAAAAACCTAATGAGAGACTAGACATGAAATGTAATAGAGTTTTATCACATAATGGTTATGAAATATCTAATCTACATTCTAAGAGTTCTTAATGTTCTTAGGCATCTTAAAAATGAAAATTGAAACTATTTCAGAATTTATCCACACTGGCCATAATTAAGTAGACAAAGGACTACAAAATATGGAAGGAGTGACAGAAGTCTCTTTCTTCTTTATCAATAAGATTGTGAACTTGAATGGTTCTTATGAGATGTGGAAACAAGCCTAGAAATACAACATGAAACAGAGAAGTCACTCCTGTGTATATTCTCCAAAGATTCATATCCTACTAGATGGATATATGCACATCTCTGTTTATTGCTACTCTGTTCATAAAAACAAAGTAATGAAATCAATTTAGATTATTATCAGTGATGAATGGATAATAAAATATAAAATATATACAATGTATAATTTTCTTCTGCCATAAAGAAAACAGAAATTATAAAAATATAAGTTTAGAGGAGTAGTGTTCATTTTCAACTTCTCAGGACCTAGAATCACTGAGAAAGTACATTTCCAGGAAATATTTTAGGTAATTGTCTTGATTAAATCAGCCTACTGCAATTGCTGTGACAACATATCTTGCCCAGGATAATTTAATTTAGCAGTTCCAAGCTAAAATGGGGAAAATAGTTCCCCTGGGTTGGCTCCTGGACTGTATAGAAGGAAAAAAGCTCACTAAGCATTCAGATTCATTATTTTCATTGAAATCTTGAATGCCAATTAAAATGTGACCAGTTGCATTAGGCTCCTGCCACCAGGACATTCCAAGTATGGTAGAAAATATCTAGAAGTATGATTCAAACTAAACCCTTTATTTGTTTGCCCCCTTTGTTTATTTTTATAAAAACATTAAGAAAAGTGACAAACATATGTCACTAAATTGTGCCAATTTCTATTTATGTGTGTGTGTTTTTTAAAAAATTAGGAATGAAAAACCACTCTTGGCACTACAAACTTAACAAGGTCCCAAATAAAGTGAACATGAGTCTTTTTTAGAGGAACACTGTGGAGGGCACTAGTATGATGAATCAAAGAGGAGTGGAAGAGGGGACACCAGAAGTAGAATGGTTAAGTATGGATAGGATGAAAACCAAGATAAGGAGAAAGGTGGGAGAGGGAGAAGGAAAACTAAGCATGTGTGTTGGCTATTAGTTGTTATCAACTAGACTCCACTTGTAAAATAGCCTACATTAAGGGATAATGGGTCAAATTTACCTCATAGTTCCTGAGTACAGTGTAGAAGTAAGTCTGGATCTTCCTCCCATCTCCATGCTCCAAGAAATGAGGCTCATACTCAAATGTCTTGACCATAGAGCTAGGCCTTTTCCTGACTATATCATTAATTAAAGGAACCCAATTAATTTTACCTACATTCTGCCACAAGACCAGTTACCTGAGGTCAGGGACAATGCATCTGTCTCATTATATCTTACACTCTCTGAGAATCCTTTAGTCCCCTGATTGTACTACCTCCTACATTCTACTATAGGCATTCATATTTATTATTACCAAGTGCTACATCCATACAGACATAGGATATTTTTTCCTAAAGTACAGTCTAAGATGCTAGATGATGTCTTTTTGGCAGGGACTTGAAGCCAAGTTCCATAAAGCAATTTATTCTTAAAAATCAAGAGAAGCTTGACACACACATGAGCAATTTTCTCTATCAGTTCATTTGATATGGGAATGTATGCTTGTACAATAAAGACATATTTATATGTGTTTCTTTGTCTTTATATATGTACACACCCATTTATATAGATTAATGTGTTTCTATATAAGTATGGATTTGTACATGAATGGATGAAACTGACTTCTTGTCCTAGTCAAGAACGTGTGTGTGTGTGTGTGTGTGTGTGTTGCATGTTGTTTATCCTTTTTCTTCCTCTTTCTCTTTTTCTTACATAAAGAGGTAATGCATCTTGCCTTTGCAGGCATACATATATCTGGGCTATAACTTCTTATGGATGGCCATATGAGGACATATGCCAAGGTTTTCTGTGACATTCCTGTGCTGAGTCAGGTCACAGTATCAGCAGGCAAGAGGATGATGACTTCTGTCCATTAATTCTCTTTTACTCTTCTGAGGGACACATCTGATGTCTCCTAGAAATTGACTGTATTCTGCTCTTTTCATGCTTAATGCTAATGGATTCTAGCAAGTGACTCCTGCTGATAGTGGTAGATTAGGAGATAAACTTAATCACTTAGCCTCTTTACTCTTTAGCAGAGGAGCCTCTCCCTGCAAAGGCAAGATGCATTACCTCTTTATGTAAGAAAAAGAGAAAGAGGAAGAAAAAGTATAAACAACATGCAACACACACACACACACACACACACACACACACACACACACATGTTCTTGACTAGGCCCAGAAGTCAGTTTCATCCATTCATGTACAAAACCATACTTATATAGAAACACATTAATCTATATAAATAGGTATGTGCATATATAAAGACAAAGAAACACATATAAATATGTCTTTATTGTACAAGCATACATACATATTGACCAACACACTCACACACACACACACACACACACACACACACACACATACACACAAACACATATACACACATGAAAACACATACACATAAATGTATACATCATGGATTTAACAGAGCTCCAACAGACAATCTCTCTTTTCTCTCAGTCTTCTTAAATCTTTGTACACAAATGTTGCATATAAAACAACTGCTATAATACAATAAATGGAATTAAAAAAGGATATTCATGGTAAGGTCAATGGAGTATTTCATATTACAAGAATATTGTAAGTTCAAAGCAGCATTTTCACATAAATTGCTTTATCATGAGGCCCACCTGTGGCCTCATTCTTGGACCTGTCCTAGAAGGAAAGCTTTTCCTTAATCATT
This sequence comes from Apodemus agrarius, assembly GCA_964023405.1. Taxonomy (NCBI): domain Eukaryota; kingdom Metazoa; phylum Chordata; class Mammalia; order Rodentia; family Muridae; genus Apodemus; species Apodemus agrarius. The sequence goes on along the minus strand of OZ030007.1, from coordinate 74,880,095 downwards.
AATTTGTTAAAGCCTATTTTTCTTTCAAATACAATTAGATTATGACAGAGAAATCTATATGCAGATTTATTCTACGTGGGGCTTAAAGTTCCTTGGATCAATTCAGGAGTTTTATAAAGTCATTATAAGTAATTATGAAATCATCAGTTCATCTAAACAACATTAATACATAAAAGTATATCTTTATATCTATCCACCAGAAATTTGCCCAATATTGTGAGCTGATTTCCATTAGCCTATGTAATGTTGGGAGGAAACACATATCAGTAGCAAGAAATACTTCTGGAACAAATTTTCTGGAGACCATGCCCTCATAGCACAACCACCACAGCCATGCAAAATGACAAGCCATCTTCTGACAAATCACTTGCTTGCCATCACCTTCCTTAAATGTCTTTTGCCAGACATGGAAGAAGGAACTTTCTGGTGTTTTCCTGCTTGCATACCCTCTTGCTGGAATATTAACATATCCTTTACCCAATGTATCCTTTACCCAATATATTAGTACCAATGAATGGTACTAAAGTAGACCAAAGACTGGCAGATCTCTATTAACTCTCAAGGGATTCCATCATCAGAAATGGTCTGTAATGTCATCCTATACTGTGAACTGAATAGCCACCAGGTTCTTGCCTGTTCCTCGGGAAATGGTAGTTGTTATACTACCTGTACCACAGCTCATAAGCTTCTCTCATAATACATATATACTCATATTATCAGCTCTGTTCCTTTAGCATGTTGACAAAGCAAACATAGAATGGGAAATACCTTAAGGAGCCTTGAATCTTTGTTGTTTCTGTTGTATGCTGACTTCATTTTTACTGAGAAAGAAATGGACTATTAGAAGCAAAGCCAGCATCAAAGCTGTTGTTGACCTGAGTCCTCGAAGCACCGTGGAGTAATATAACTGTTTTACGTATGTTTTTATTGCAGTGGGAAGATACCATGGCCAAATTTACTCTTATAAAAGCACACATTTAGTCGGAGGCTTTCTAAGAATTGTAAAGTGTTAGACTCTGTTTACCATAGCAGGAACTATAGTTGCATGAAAGTAGTCATGTAGGTTAATAAAAAATAGAGAGCTATGTGTTGATCTGGTAGAAGGGAGAGAGAAATCCTGGTTCTAGTATGGATCTATATATTAAAGTAAACTCTAGTCATATACCTCCTCAAAAAATACCACCTAAATTCCAAAAAGGCTATAACTCCTAATAGTTTAGTCTTTCACAGACAGTCCTATTCTCTGATGACTATGCATGAAAATATATGAAGATACAGGTTATGTCCTTATAGAATCCATGATAATAGTCTTGGCATAATTGTTTGGGCATACTGGCTTCAAATAAGCTAATTATAAATAAGAGTGACATCTCACAAGCAGCCTTTCCATGTTCCATCAGAGAAACACATGATCATTCCATAGACCCAGAATTAAATAAGGAAAGAGTGAGATGCTTTACGTTAACATGAAGTGAAGAAAATTATTGTATAATTAATGCTCATTGAGACATTTATACAGCTGAACAGTGACAAAATTTCCCAAGGGTTCAACAACTTGTGGAAAGCTAAAATAAAAACCTATCAAAACCAGAATCAGAGTTGTAGAGATGGAAGACTCAGCTGCTACTCCCTCAGACTGACAGAGACTCAAGTGAAGGGCCTGTGTTGCTAATCCACAGTCAAAATTCCTGACCTAGAATTGTTCCTGTCTAAATGAATGGCAAGGACAAAAATGGAGAAAAGACATAGTGAACTTCGGTCCACTTTCTGTCCCCAGTTGGTATCAATTTCATGGGGAGGAATTAATGCCTGACTCTATTATTGGTGTTTTGGCGTGCTTACAGATAGGAATCTAGCATGATTGCCCTTTGAGAGGCTCAATTATCAGCTGACTTAGGTAGATGCAGTTATTTATACACAACCACTCAGTTGAATTTGGGGACCCATATATTTGAATTTGGCAAAGGTTGGAGGAAGGCGAGGAGGAGGTGACACCATAGAAGGACCATCTGTGCCAACTAACCAGGATCCCTGGGTGTTTCCAGAAACTTAGCCACCTACTAGGCAGCACATAGCAGCTGTTCCAAAGCCCCTAGCACATATATACCAGATGACTGCCTAGTCAGAGATCTGTAGAAGAAGATATGCCTAATACTTGAGAGAACTGAGGTCCCCAGGGAGTAAAGAAGCATAATGGGTTGGGGAATATCCTCTGGGAGATAGAGGAAAGGAGGAATGGGATAGGATATGTTGGAGTTGGCAATGAGAAGAGTAGCAATTGCTGGTGTGTAAAAACAAAAATAATGGTAACCAACCAACCAACCAACCAGCAAACAAAAGCACAAGTGGATAAAAACCCTCCACATAAAACCAGATAAATTGAACTTTATAGAAGAAACAATGAAGAATTGCCTTGAATTCATTGCTACCAAATGCTTTTGAAAAGAAACCTGACAACAAAGTTAGGAAGATCAACAATTCACGAAAAGAAACTAAACTGAGAAGTATTCTAGAATACAAAAGATATTGTCATTCCAACAAATTGGCAGCCTACAAAATTAGTAAGGATTTTCAACAACAACATGCCTGATGGAATATCAATCTGAAAAATATGGTAAGAACTCCAGTATGATATATCAAGAAAATAAATAAAAATTAAAAATTAGTGTGAACTTCTAAGCAGAAATTTTGATAGTTGAAAATCAAATGGCTGAGAAACTTCGAACATCTTTAGCCAAAGCTAATTAAAATTTCTTAGAGATTTCATCTTACTTGTGTCAAAATAGCAGAGCATGTGAATCAACAGGAACACTCTTCCATTGTTATTGAAGTGTAAATTAATATAAATTCTATAGAAATAAAAATGATATTTCCTTAGTTTGACATGTATCTGAATATCCATTTAGATTGTATGTAGGCATATGACCAATGGATATTTCCCTCTACAACAAATACCTAACTATGTTTATTGTGGCTTTATTCAGAAAAATCAAAAGATAGAAACAAACTAGATCTCCTTTAAGAGAAGAACTAATAAAATGATGTGGTATATTTACAAAATGGATTATTAATTAGCTGATAAAATATGATGACAACATGTTTTTTTCATTTTTTAGAATTATGATCTATACATTTAAAAAACATAATCGAGAGTCAAATATCCTAGAGACAGAATGACAATTCCATATGCATTCATGTACATTGGGTAGTAGTCTCCTTAGGAGCTGTATTAGGGTCTTTGAAAGATATTTTTCAGATCCTGCATAGATGTGGCCTCTACCCCTTATCAGTGATAATGTCCTATTTGTCTTCCTCAACCAAAAATGGAAACAAATGACTTGTTTTTGTTGTGACAAAGTGGGTCTTATGAAAAGGGATAAAAAACAAAAATTAAAATAAAAACCTTATATGTTGAAATAGGCACGTGACTATGGCCCTGATGGAAAAAAAAAAGAAATGCATTGGGCTAATCCGTGTTTTTCATTTGAAATGCATGGCATGACAGTAACTGATTTGAGACATTCAGCACTGAACCTCTTTCCTGGACCTTGTCTAAGAATTCTGGGAAGTCAATATACTTAAAATGAGGATGTGTTGGGGTACTATTGAAAATGTGACTGATGATTTATAGGTTCAACAAGGTCATATTTTAACATTTAATCAAAATTCCCAAATTTTAGAAGTTGAGATAAGTAGATCCTTTTCAGCAGGAACCAGTTTTTCAACTATTTTGGTGAAGCAGAATGTTTCTTAAAAGGTCATATGAACCTCCCCTGGCTTTATTATTCAAATTATAAATTTCAACTTTATATTATGCTTTAAATTGAAAAATATATATATATTTCATCCATAGTTTGAAGAAAGAAATTCACATCTGTTTTTTTTTCTCCTATTCAATTTCTAACAATGTGCTATACCTCTGTACTGGTGTTTCTGGCAGGACTAACAATCATATCATATATACTTTATTTGCTGACAAATGAACTGACAGTATGGTGTGGAAAAGATGGTGACAGGTCTGGGATTAATTGAATGACGCCATCAAACAATTGTCTACTAAATAATTCAAAGTGAAATATTGCCTCCATGTTTCCAAAATAAGAAACATGGAAAAGGAAAAAAAAACTCTTAGATGCCATAGACTGGAAAGTGAATAAGCACTTTTATTTCTGTTATATTAAATGCTTCTTAAACAGATGGGGATGAAATCTGATGCTATGATGGGGACTAGGCTAATGCTCATAGACACTAATGGGAAAAGCCTATTCCATGGGGTTATTGATCCAATATACCCAAATCCCATAGCCCTAAATTCCTGGACATACAACAGGGCCATGACTGAGGCAGAGGGCTTTTCCTCACCAGTGAGCAGTCACTGCTTAGTGACTTAGCCTTGGTATCCTTCCATCCTTCTGCCTTATTCCTAGTCTTGGCCTGAACCCTAACATGCAGATTCCCATCTTCTGATTTTCAAACTGTATGAATAATATATCTGATTCATGACTCTCTAGGTGACTATTCCTCCCTGTGGGAAATTTTCTGAACTAAGATGTATGACATGATCACACTCTCATTATAGAATCAATGCATTATGGTACATTTATGGAAAACTTATATGCATGACTTACAAAAACACTACTACACAAGTCATGTTAATATAATATTATTAACCAATAAGATGCTTCTGTAGTATATTAGAAAATGTCACAAAGGTGACATATATAAAATATCTTTGGGAATATTTTACATCTATTGATGGAAATGAAACCTGTTTTTGCTGTTGTTGTAGTCTAAGCAATTTATTCTAATGATAAATAAAACTGCATTAAGAAAAAAATTTTGTGAGAAAATTCACTTTCAGGTTTTCTTGATATTTTTGATTTTTATGCTCTTCTAACTTGGTTTACAATTTTGAATTGTACTTGATATTTTCTCTTCTTACCTTGCCAGTTCTTCTAAGGATTTCCTGAGGGAACAAATGACCTTAAGGACACGTATATGGGAAATTATCAAGTTGCTTATTACACTAAGTATTGTTCAGCTGACTAGAGTAATTAGATAGTCATAAAGTTACTAGAGCATTATTCGTGAGCTTTTGGGGACTCCTTGTAGGAATTTCGAAGGAATTTGGCATGGAAGTAGGTTCAGCCTGGAATTTGCCTTTGAGATAAGACTCGGGAAGTAGACTCAGGCATGAATATTTATATTTGGGCTAATATAAAACTCAAGGTAAACAGTGCCAAAACATGTGTGTCATTTCTTTTATATTCATTATCCTATAAACTCTGAGAAACAGAGATTATGGGACTTTGTTTATTGCCTTTAATTCCTTGACCTAGAATTGGCCTTATTGTTTGCATGTATTTAAAGCAGTATAAAAGTAGGCTGAAGAAATATACATCTGCTTCAGCCTCAGCACTGACTGGAGTTGTGTTATAGTGTTGTCTAATTGCCTTTTTTTCACAATCCTCACTCCCTTCCTTGAGACCGGTAGACTGACTGAGGTGGCTTGGCCAGATAGCATCTGAATATTGAAGGTCAAGTGTAGGGATTACAGGGAAGGGTACAGCTGGAAAAGGATTATGCACCAAAGAAAATTTGGGCCAGTGCTGAATAAACTCTGTACAAAGGGACAAGGTAATATTAAAACGATTTTGTATATATGTTTAAATTTATGCTAAAATATAAAGAAGCAAAGATGATTCTAAACGATGCTTTTCGTCTTTTGATTATAGATGGTTTAGACCATGGACATCAGAGAGAGGATGGGTTTTAGAAAAGCCTATATCCTCTGTGCCCAAGACTCTTAGGCAGAAGAGTAGGAAAACAAACATAAGCTGTCCCAAAGCTCTCCCAGGGAGAGGAGGAAGTTAGGAGACATCCTACCTCCTATTTGGCTCCTACTGGGCAATGCTTAGTTCTAGTTCTGGATAATTAGGTAGAATATCTGTGTCCCTTTGTTGAGATATCTAGTTCTCTTCACACTGTGTCTATTACCTGTCCTTGGTTTGCCAATCTTTCCTTGTCTGCCATTTGATGTCCGTGTTTTTGTTTTGCGGCTTGATTGTCACTCTGTGTTTCATGTCCAAAAGAAAGAAAAAAATGGTTAGGACTTTATATGATAGTATTTCACATGTTGATTTAGTTTTAATTTGTTCCCCAACTACCACAAACCTCAAAATAAAGCCAGTCTTTACTGACACAGCATGAACTGAAAAACTGCCTCTGTAGCCCTGGACCTACAGCTGGGAGTCTAGCAGAACTGAGGAAGCCCTGCCAGGGAATATCTGTCTGTACAAGAGGGCTCTTAAAGGGCCCAGAAGCTTCTCAGCTTCTATGATAAGGGAACTTATGGCTATTTTTCCAAGACAAGACTTTATGATTGTGAATATTGTGTTCAGAACTTTAGAAATGTGCTCCTACCTTGAAATTAGAGCTAGAAAAAAGTAAAAAAAAAAAGTCTGACCTAAATATACAGAATGTGTCTAATTACTTCATTTTTAGTTCTGACTGGTTTTACATCTATAAATATGCTCTTTATGTCTTGGTTATAGATTACTGGCTAACAAATTATTGGGTCGGTGTTGTGGGTAGCCCTGGTCTTGTATTTAGATATTAATTCCACTCTTGGGAGGGGCTGCATGCAACAAGGTAATCACATACAGAGTTGCCTTGTAAACCTTCTCCTCTACCCTAACTTTTCAAATAAAGGCTAGAATCAGTAGGAGGGTAGCTGGAGCTGAAAAGATTTGTAGGGAGAGAGGGCGAGAGAGGATCTAAGGAGGAGAAGATAGAAGGAGAATGGAGAGAAGTATGTAGCGTCAAGAAACCACACGTTATATGGAATTTTATAGGTGGGAATAGAGTAGTGGTATATCTGCCCAATCTGGGTGTATAGCTTGTTTCCTATAAATTGAGTTGTCATTTCTTTAATCTGGTCATTTGGCTTGCAGATTTACCTCAACAGGTATGCTTAAAAATTTCTAACTTCAGTAACAAAAAGATACCTTAAAACTGGTAAGTCAGGATTGTAGTCAGTCTATACAAATATGGTATGTGCCAACAAAAGTATAAATATCTGTAAAAATAACTAAAAATTGGGATAATATTTTATGTAATAATTCTTATCCTAGAAATTGGAATTTATAAAAGAGAGGATTTCAAACAATGTCTCTTTAATGAGGTATTAAAAGCTGTATCATCATGCAATCATAAGTATGGAATGTCAGCCAAACTTTGTAGTCTGAAATTCAAGAGCATGATACTGATTTTAAAGATAATGGATTATGTACAATGTTAAAAATTGGGTTTTGCTTTCGAAAATTATGCTAATGCTGTAATATTTTAAAAGAAATTAAAAATTGTAGTTAAACTGCCAATATTCATTTAGCTGCAGTTTACAATTCAATCACAAATTTAAGCTTTTAATAAACATTAGAACTCACCTATATTTTTTTATTTGATATTTCAATTTTTTTACATTTCAAATGTTTTTCCCTTTCCTTGTTTCACCTCTAGAAACAGCCTATCCCACCCCTCTCCCCATGCTCCTATGAGGGTGTTCCCCCAAAACACCTGATAATAGCTGTCTCCTGAGGGGCTCTGCCAGAATCTGACAAATACAGAGGCAGATGTTAACATCCCACCATTGGACTGAGAAGAGGGTCACCGATTTTGTCAAGAAAAAAGAACGCAAAGCAAAGCGAAGCGAAGAGAAGCGAAGCGAAGAGAAGAGAAGAGAAGAGAAGAGAAGAGAAGAGAAGAGAAGAGAAGAGAAGAGAAGAGAAGAGAAGAGAAGAAAAGAAAATCAAGCAAGTAGAGATTACTGCAATATTTAGGAAATGTTAATGAAACTATTTACCTTATAGGAGCATTACAACCTGGCTTAACTACTCCAGCTACCACTCAAAAACTATATATAAAATTATCATAGATTTAAAAGATTGTTTTTATACTATAGTTTTACATCATGATGTTTGTAAAAGGTAGCATTTATTGTGTCTGCCTTTAATTTTAAAGAATCCATGAAGTAATATCATTGGAAATTTTGCCTCAATGAATGACTCAAAACCCTGTTATGTTAAAAGTTTATTGATGCTTCAATGCACAAGTTAGGACTTTGACTCTTTCAATGCACATTATTTATTATATGGATGGAACTTTATTAGCTGATCCCTCTGAAGGAGGTTTACTGTAAGTTTTGCTCTTAAAGCTTTAAAATATAGGGGATTAGCCTATTTCACCTGTATTAGTCAGGAGTCTCTAGGTTCACAGAACGTATAGGTAGTCTCTATATAGTAAGGGAATTTGTTGATGACTTACAGTCTGTAGTCCAATTCCCCAACCATGGTAAGCAGCAGCTGTAGATGGAAGTACAGGGATCTAGCAGTTGCACAGTCCCACAAGGCAAACAGGCAAATAGATAGAGTGAGTCTTCCTTCTTCCAATGTCCTTATGTAGGTCTAGAGCAGAGGGTGTGGCCCAGATAAAAAGTGTGTGTGTAACCACACCTGTAATCACAGATGACCTTGAACTCAGAGATCTTCCAGTCTTAATCATATGGAATTCAGAGCCACCAAGCTTCAAGATCTCCATGTCAAGATACAGGTCATACACTTGTATGTCTCAGCCTCCAGATTAGGATCACAGGTGAGCCTTTCAATTCTGGATTGTAGTTCATTCCAGATATACTCAAGTTGACAACCAGGGATAACAACAACACTCCAGAAAATATTCAAAAGCAATATTTTTCAATATTTGGAACATCAATTATATCCTAAACAAATTATGACATAGAAAAGTTCTAATTAAGAAAAGATAATTTATTTTAAATGATTTTCAAAACCTTATAGGAGAGTTAATTGGCTAAGATGTCATCTTAAGCTTACTGTAGGAGAACATATATATCTGATATTCTCAAGGCAGATGCAAATCCTAGTTCCCATGGACAAATAACTGATGAGGGATAAGTAACTTTGCAGAAGCTAGAGGAAGCTATTAACTAACAACAGATAAATTGTGTATTCTTTGTACAATTATTGGTTGGTTGAGTTCTTCCTACTTCTCATGGATATACAGCAGACCTTTTTAAAAAGGAACCATTAATATTGATTCTTCATGTTTTATTTTCAAGTAAAGTTTCAACACCCTATTATGAAGCTCTTGATGTGAAAATAAAGAATTGTATGATAGAATAATGAAACTATTTTGGGAAAGAACCTGATGAAATATGTATTCCTTACTTCACACAGCAATTAAATTGGTTATTGCAGACTACTGATATTTGGCCTATGAATGTGAAAACATTTCCTGCAAAATTGATAATCATTATGCAAAACACTAGATGTTACAATTTGCCTCTTTGTGTTCTTTTGTATTTCCTGTAAATTTATGTATGCAGTCCAAAAAATGCACTTATTATATTTACAGATGAATTATTTAATGGGATGCCAGAACATGTATTTGAATCACTTTTTTATACTCTTGAGGATCCCCCTTCTATAATCCAAATAATTGAATTACATGCTGAAGCCACTGTTTTTGATATGTTGAAAAATGTTTCAATTTGTACACTGATAGCCAATATATAGCTCATGATTTGCAACTGCTTGATAATGCTCATCTTTTAGATAGCACTAATTCTCAAATTTTGCAATTGTTTATGATAAAAAACTGAATTTAAGAGGACCCAGTGTTCCTGACTTCTTTGAGATTTAAGAGCTTGTAATGAATTGCCTGAAATTTTTTGATTACTTTGACAATGGTGACAGGGAAGCTGAACTGGGTATATGTTCCTGATCCACCTTTGCTTTTCTATATCCCAGATTGGACAAGCTGCCTTGATTTGAGCTTGTAGACCTTGTGAGACAGATTACATGTATAATGTGGAAATTGCTTTAGAAAAATTAATAAAAATGGCAAGTTTAATGACTCTTCTCTTTCCTTTAATGTGACCAGTTATGCGAACTCAATCATGGAATTGTGAGGGAAATCCCACTGAAGATATTTTTATTTTTATTTTTATTTTTATTTTTTTTTTGAGGCAGGGTTTCACTGTGTAGTCCTGGCTGTCCTGGAACTCACTCTGCAGACCAGACTGGCCTTGAACTTAGAAATCTGCCTGCCTCTGCCTCCCAAGTGCTGGGATTACAGGCGTGTGCCACCTCACCCAGCTATACCAGGCAGATTGGAGGCCTTGCACAAGAACAATTAGCCAAACAATCTTGTTCTTTACATCACCAAAATAGAAATAGCTTGCAACATCATTTGGTATTTCTAGAGAATGGGAATGTCAAGTTGCAAACAATTGTCCTCAGTGTCCTCATTTTCTTCCTTTATCATATATTGGTGTTAATCAATGAGGACTTGTACATCATCAACTATGACAAATGGATTGTACTGGCTGTTTTTTCACTTCAATTTGTCACAGGCTGTTGTTATCACAGAGAAAGGAGCTTCAGTTGGTGAAGTGCCTCCATGAGATCCAGCTGTGGGGCATTTTCTCAGCTGGTGATGAAGCGGGTGTGGCCCATTGTGGGTGGTGCCATCCCTGGGCTGGTAGTCTTGGTTTCAGTAAGATAGCAAGCTGGGCAAGCCAGGGTAAGCAAGCCAGTAAATCACATTCCTTCATGTCCTCTGCTCAGCTCCTGCATCCTGACCTGCTTGAGTTCCATTCCTGACTTCCTTTGGTGATGAACAGCAGTGTAGATATGTAAGCTGAATTAATGAGTTACTTCCCTACTTGCTTCTTGGTCAGGATGTTTGTGCAGGAATAGAAACCCTGACTAAGAAATGGATGTTACTCATATTTCTGAGTTTTAGAAATTAAAATATGTACATGATAACTTCTCAGTATTTGTAGTTATAACTGTTTTAACAGCAAAAAGCAATTAAAAAATGAAATTAGTCATTTCCAACATGTTTCTCTGCAGGGTGTTCCAAATTTGATTAAAACAGATAATGGAAGTGCTATTGCAGTCAACCATTAGAGACATTTTGTCGACAATTAAATATTACCCATATTACTGGAATTCCTCATAATTCTAAAGGACAAAGGAGTTGTGGAATTTTAAAACAAAATCCTCATAAAATGAAAAAGGATATTATATCCCTATACACCACATTTTTTTTAAAATCATGTTCTTTATATTTTAATATGCCAAGAGGCCATGTTTGTGTTTTATCTGCAGGATGCTCATGGAGCATGGTAGTTTCCAGAGTGATTGGTGAAACAGCTGATGTTGTGACGAAGAGTGATGCTGACCTATGAGTTTTCTGAGTATATTGACAATGGTGACAAGGAAGCTGAATTGGGCATATGTTCCTAATCCGCTTATGCTTTTCTATATCCCAGATTGGAAAAGATGCCTCGCTTCAAGCTTATAGACCTTGTGAGATAAATTACATGAAAACTGTGGAAACTGCTTTAGAAAAATTAATCAAAAAGATAAGTTATAATGACTCTTCTCTTTCTTTTAATGTGACCAATTATTCAAACTCAATCATGGACTTGTCTATAAATCAATCCAATTTTTGATAAAAGAAAAGAAAGTCTTTATTTGGAAGACTGGTTCTGGACATTTTCAGAGACATATTTTCAAGTTAACAACTGACATTCACGATGTTATGTTTGCTGTGGATAATTTGGGACAAGGTCTAGATTTCTAAAAATTATTAGTCTATGTGTTAATGCTCCTAGTCTTTTACTAATTGGTCATGATAAAATGACTTTTGTTTCTTTTACAATATTTAATGTAAGTTGTAATGGTTGGCTACTTTCTAATAGTGTTAGAGTATTGAAACCTTGCATGTCAGTTATGGTGTTTTATCAACTAGCTTTTTGTTGTTGTTGTTGTTGTTGTTGTTGTTGTTGTTGTTGTTGCCTGTGAGTATTACAGGACATTGGTTATCTGAAAATTGATTGCAAATACCTTAAGAGGTGAATCAGGATTAAAGCAAAAGCAAGATGTTAGTGAGCATGATAATTAGAGCTGGTATATTGGCTTTGATTATATTAATAGCTAGTGCCCTGTTTTTGCAACTGTTTTGACACGAGAAATTAACACAGATAATATTTGTGATGGTTTGTATATGATTGGCCCAGGGAGTGACTATTTGGAGGTGTGGCCTTTTTGGAGTAGGTGTGTCATTGTGGGTGTGGGCTTAAGACCTTCATCCTAGTTGCCTGGAAGTCAGTCTTCCACTAGACGCCTTCAGATGAAGAGATAGAACTCTCAGCTCCTCCTGCACCATGCCTGCCTGGATGCTGCCAAGTTTCTGCCTTGGTGACAATGGACTGAACCTCTGAGCCTGTAAGCCAACCCCAATTAAAGGTTGTCTTTTATAAAACTTGCATTGGTCATGGTGTCTGTTCACAGCAGTAAAACCCTAACTAAGACACTATTATTAATCATTTTGCAAAAAAATATTACAATACTCTGAGTATTCAAGAAAATTTAGAAAGGCATTTGCAACAACAAATTGATGCTCTTTATAATTGTATTCAAATTTTTGGAGAGGAGGTTCATGGTATACGAACAAGCAGCTATCTTGATTGTCATATTGAATATTTATTAATAAATATGTGTCACTACCACAATTTACAATGACAGTCACAATAAAGTGGGAGAAAGTTCAAAAACACTTGCAGAGTATTTGGTATAAATAAAACACCTCTCTGGATGTTTCAACGTTCCATAACTAGATTATGAATTTAAAGAATGCTGCTCTACTAAGTTTTAATGCTGAAGACACTGCTGATAAAATTATTAGTGGCTTAAGGTCAGTGTTTCTAACTTTGTCAAGCTTCAAGAATTGTACATATAGCTTGATCATATTAGCGTTCTTGTCATGGGAACACTGCTATTCCTGCCCATGTGCCTTTAACAAAATCAATATGTTGGCTGACAAAATACATGGATTGAAAGTAAAAATGGACCCCCAGACAGAATCCTTAATTTCAAAGACTGACAATCAATGATAAGTAATATTCTTTACAGAGCCTTACCAACCTAAGACAGAGATGCATAGTTTTTGGAATTCATATTCCTGACTTATAAGAAAGGCATTCCTGCCAGTAAAACCTAAGACAGATGCACTCTTGCTTATGAAATAAAAACTGGGAGATGTAAAGAACTTTTGGGGATGCTTTGTACGAATTTGGAAGGAACTTGACATTATGGTAGCACTCTGGAAGTAGGCTCAGACAAGAATATTTATGTTTGGGATAATAACAAGCTCAAGGTAAACTCAGCCAAGGAATGTGTGGCATTCCTTTTATCTTCTCTATCTTGTTGAGCTCCAAGAAAAAGTTAACAGGAGACTGTTTATTGTCTTATTTGGTCCTTGACATAGAACTGACCTTATTATTTGAATGTGCTTAGAGTGTTATAAATTCAGGATGGAGAAAAATACACCCGCTTCAGCCTCAGCACTGGCTAGAGTAATGTTATAATGCTGTCTATTTTCCCTTTCCTTTTCAGTCCTTACTTCCTCCCTTGATAATTGCTGATTGACTAAGCTTGCTTGGTCAGATGCTACCTCAATTATTTTAAAAGATAACATCTAAGAATATTTGCTGAATCAATATCAATGGATTAATAATATCACTCATTTAAGTAGTAAAACACAAAGGAATCATAGCATCAATTTGAGAACTTTAATATGCTCAGAAGTAGGGACTGGGAAGAATGTAAGATTAATAGGAGGAAAATAAAAGTAATCTTTACAGAAAGTCCCACAAAACAACACATTTTTAGACAGTAGTGAGAGATTATTGCCAATTTTTAAATTAAAAAATACATGAATGTCCATCATTTTGAAGAATAAATAATATCTATAATTGATAAAATAATACCACATATACAGAACCATTGCTGAGAGACACAAAGAAACCTAAAAACATTATCCTTTAAGTAAGAGCTATAAGAATTTTTTAAATCAAGATATTCTTTATTTACATTTCAAATGATTTCCTCTTTCCTGGGTTCCTCCTCTCCAAAAGTCACATAAGCCCTCTTTCCTGCCCTTGGACCCCAATCCACCACTTCCCACTTCGCTGTCCTGGTATTCCCCTACACTGCTGCATTGAGCTTTTCTAGGACAAGGGGCCTCTCCTTCCTTCTTCTTGGGCTTTGATGTGTGAATTGTTTTGTTATTCCAAGCTTCTAGGCTAATATCCACTTGTCAGAGAGCACTCTTCATGAGTGTTTTCTGTGATTGTGTTACTTCACTTAGGATGATATTCTAAAGTTATATCCATTTGCCTAAGAATTTCATGAATTCATTGTTTTTAATGACTGACTAGTACTACATTGTATTTATATATCATAATTTCTTTATCCATTCCTCCATTGAAAGACATCTGGGTGCTCTCCAGCTTCTGGCTATTATAAATATGGCTGCAATGAACATAGTGGAGTATGTATCCTTATTACATGCTGGGTAATCCCCTGGGTATATGTCCAGGAGTAGTATAGCAAGGTCTTCCCATAGTACCATGCCCTGTTTTCTGAGGATCCGCTAGAATCATTTCCAGAGTGGTTGTGCCAGCTTTCAACCCCACCAGCATTGGAGGAGTGTTTCTCTTTCTTCACATCTTCGTGGACACCTGTTTTCTCCTGAATTTGTATTCTTCTTCATGACAACCTCTAGTTGAACCAGCACCATTTATTGAAAAGCTATTTTTTTCCACTGGATATTTGTAGCTCCATTGTCAAAGAGCAAATGTCCATAGGTGTTTGGGTTTATTTCTGGGTCTTCAATTCTATTTCATTGATCTACTTTCCTGTCACTGTACCAATACCATGCAGTTTTTACAAAAATTGCTTGAGGTCAGGGATACTGATTCCTCCAGAATTTCTGTTAATGTTGAGGATAGTTTTAGCAATCCTGTTTTTTTTTTTTTGTTATGCCTGATGAATTTGAGAATTGCTCTTTCTAACTCTTTGAAGAATTGATGGGGATTGCATTGACTCTGTATATTGCTTTTGGCAAGATGACCATTTTTAGGATATTATATCGGGCAATCTAAGGGCATGGAAGATTTTTTCCATCTTCTGAGGTCTTCTTGGATTTCTTTGTTAAAAGACTTGAAGTTCCTGTCATTCAGATCTTTCACTTGTTTGGTGAGTCACACCAAGATATTTTATATTTTTTGTCTATTGTAAATGCTGTCATTTCCCAAATTTCTTTCTCAGCATGTTTATCCTTTGAGTATAGGAAGGATACTAATTTGCTTGAGTTAATTTACTATCCATCCACTTTGCTGAAGTTGTTTATCAGCTGTAGGAGTTCTCTGGTAGAGGTTTTTGGGTCGCTTAAGTATACTATTATATCATCTGCAAATAGTGATAATTTGATTTCTTCCCTTCCAATTTGTACCTCTTTTACCTCCTTATGTTGTTTAACTACTCTAACTAGAACTTAAAGTAACATATTGACTAAATATTGAGAGGGTAGCCTTGTCTAGTCCTTGATTTTACTGGGATTGTGTCAAGTTTCTCTCCATTTAGTTTGATGTTGGCAACTGGTTTGCTCTATATTGATTTTATTATGTTTAGGTACAGGCCTTGATTTACTCTTCTTTCCATGACTTTTAACATGAAAGGTTGTGAATTTTGTCAAATGTTTCTTCAGTCTCTAATGAAATGACCATGTGTTTTGTTTTGTTTTGTTTTGTTTTGAGTTTGTTTATTAGTGGATTACATTGATGGATTTCCATATATTTGACCATCTCTGCATTCCTGAGATGAATCCTACTTGATCATGGTTAGTGATCATATTGATATGTTCTTTTCTTTGGTTGGCAATGATTTTATTGAGTATTTTTGCTTCAATATTCATAAGGGAAATTGGTCTAAGGTTCTCTTATTTTTTGGATCTTTGTGTAGTTTTGGTATCAGTGAAATTGTGGCTTCATAGAACGAGGTGGGTAATTTTCCTTCTTTTTCTATTTTGTGGAATAGTTTGAAGTGTATTAGTATTAGGTCTACTTTGAAAGACTGACAGAATTCTGCACTAAAACCATCAGGTCCTGTGCTTGTTTTTGTTGTTGGGTGACTGTCAATGACCACTTCAACTTCTTTAGGGTTTATGGGACCATTTAAATGGTCTCTCTGATCCTGATTAAATTTTGGTAGTTTGTATCGAACTAGGAAATTGTTAATTTCCTCCAGATTTTCCATTTGTGTTGAGTATAGGCTTTTGTAGTAGGATATGACATTTTTTTTTTAATTTCCTCAGTTTCTGTTGTTGTTTCTCCCTTTTCACTTCTGATTTTGTTAATCTGTATACTTTCTCTGTGCCCTTTGATTAGTCTGGCTAAAGGTTTCTCTATCTTGTAGATTTTTTTCAAGAAACCAGCTCCTGTTTTTGTTGATTCTTTGTACAGTTCTTTTTGTTTCAACTTTGTTGATTACAACCCTGCGTTTTATGATTTCCTGCCTTTTACTCCTCTTAGTTGTATTGGATTGTTTGTATTTTAAAGCTTTCAAGTATGCACGTAAGTTGCTAGTGTAAGCTCTTTCCAGCTTCTTTTTTTTTAGGCTATTAGTTTTCCTCTTAGCACTGCTTTCATTTTGTCCCATAAATTTGGGTAAGTTGTGCCTTCATTTTCATTAAATTCTAAAAAGGTTTTCATTTCTTTCCTTATTTCTTCCATGACCATGGTATCATTGAGTAAAGCATTGTTCAGCTTCCATGTGAATGTGTGCTTTCTGTTGTTTTTGTTGCTATTGAAGACTACCCTTAATCCATAGTGATCTGATAGGAGGCATGGAATTATTTCCACCTTATTATATATTTCGTATTCTGTTTTGTGGCCAATTATATTGCCAGTTTTGGAGAAGGTACCATGAGGTGCTGAGAAGAAGGTATGTTCTTTTGATTTAGGATGGAATGTTCTACTGATATCTATTAAATCTATTTGGTTCAAAACCTCTGTTAGTTTCACTGTGTCTTTGTTTAATTTGTGTTTCCCTGATCTGTCCCTTGAGGGATTGGGGTGTTGAAGACACCCAAAATTATTGTGTAGGGTGTGATGTGTGCTATAAGATTTAGTACAGTTTCCTTTACTAATGAGGGTGCCCTTGTATTTGAGGCATAGATATTTAAAATTAAGAGTTCTTCCTGGCACATTTTTTCTTTGATGGGAATAAAGTGTCCTTCTGTGTCTTTTTGAAGACTTTTCATTGAAAGTCTATTTTATTGGATATTTGAATTGCTACTCCAGTTTGATTCCTGGAACAGTTGCTTCTAGCCTTTTACTCTGAGGTAGTGTTTGTCTTTGACACTGAGATTCATTTCCTGTATGCATCCAAATGATGGGTCCTGTTTCCTTATCCAGTCTGTTAGTCTATGTCTTTTTATTGGGGAATTGAGTCCATTGATGTTTAGAGATATTAAGGAATAACGATTGTTGCTTTCTACTATTCTTAATGTATTTTTTATGTTTGTAAGGTTATCTTCTTTTGCTTTTGTTAAAGGCATATTAATTTCTTGATTTTTCTTTCTTTTTCTTTTTCTTTTTTTTTCTTATTTTTGGATTTGGTTCTTTTCAAGACTGGGTTTCTCTGTATAGCCCTGGCTGTCCTGGAACTCACTCTGTATACCAGGCTGGCCTCAGCCTCCCAGAGTGCTGGGATTACAGGCATGCACCACCATTGCCCTGCACTTTCTTGCTTTTCCAAGTGTGTAGTTTTGCAACTTTTGTTGGTGTTTTCCATTCATTATCCTTTGAAGGGCTGGATTTGTGGAAAGATACTGTGTAAATTTGTTTCTGTCATGAAATATCTTGGTTTCTCCATCTATGGTAATTGAGAGATTTGCTAGATATAGCAGTGTGGCTTGGCAGTTGTGCTCCCTTATGGTCTGCATGACATCAGCCAAGGCTCTTCTGGCTTTCATAGTCTCTTATGAAAAGTCCTGTGTAATTCTGATAGGTCAAACTTTATATGTTACTTGACATTTATCCCTTACTGCTTTTAATATTTGTTCTTTGTTTAGTACAATTGGTGTTTTAATTATTATGTGATGGGAAGAATTTCTTTTCTGGTCAAATCTATTAGGAGTTCAGTAGGATTTTTGTTGTTATGTCTCCCTTTTAATTTCTGATTTCATTAAATTATTCTTCTTTCAACAAGAAACCTATTTCTGAGTCCATATTATGGTAGAGGAAGGAAAGGAACCTCCAGGCCCACTTGCTTCAAAAGGAAAAATTAGGATATGTGCAAAGGCATTGTCCAGGAAACAATAAGAGGGACTCCAATAGAAGGGGTCCTCCCCCAGGCGTATGCCCTCATTGCCAGAAAGGCAAGCACTGGAAAAATGAGTGCAAATATAGGTTCCACAAGGATGGAACACCCCTTACAGGGGAAAAGAAAGAGAAGGAATCACAAAACTAAAACAGTGGCAGCCTCTCAGCCCCGAACTTGAAAGAGATAAAGCTACTGTTGTTACATCTGAATCCTGAGGCTCCTGAATTTACTATACATGATTTGCCTAGAGCTACTCCTGGTAGTGCTGGCTTAGATTTAGCTTCTTGTGAAGATGTAATATTTTTCTAGATGGGACGGTGTCCCCTTGGTTTCTACCTCTACCTTGGGAAATCTGTCACAAGGAACTGTAGGGTTAATAATTGGCCATAGTTCAAATTATAAAAAGAATTTTGAGGTGTTACCAGGTGTGATTAATAGTGATAGCACAGGAGAAATAAAAGTCATGATTAGACCATTAAAAGAAATTATACAAATTCACAAAGGGCAAAGAATAGCTCAACTTCTGTTCCTGCCTTATCTTAACTTACCTAATCCAATCTTAAAGCATGAACGTGGACAAGGAAAGTTTGACTCTACAGACATTGTGGCATGGGTCCAAAATATTGGTATGGAAAGACCTTTTAAAGCAGTTAGGGTAAATGGAAATTTGTTTCAAGGACTCTTGGATACAGGGGCAGATAAGATTTGCATAGCAGGAAAAGATTGGACTTCATCTTGGCCAGGTAAGAGGACTTCTTTCTCTTTGTTAGGTTTAGGGATGGCCTCTAATGTGGCTCAGAGTTCAAAGTTCCTAAAATGGGAATTAGAAGGAAAGACAGGAATGATTCAGCCTCATGTTGTTCTTTCTCTCCCCTTTTCCTTGTGGGGAAGAGACATGATGAGTGACATGGATGTGAAATTAGTGACCTCAGATAAACTGAGTGATCAGCATTTTCATAGGGGCCACTGAGGGCTTGTTGTATGCAGATAAACTAAGTTGGAAATCAGAGCAGCCTGTATGGCTCAATCAGTGTCCCCTGACAGAAGAAAAAATACAGGCTATAGAACAACTTCTGCAGGAACAATTAGAAAAGGGACATCTTGAAGAAAGTAACAGTCCTTGGAATACTCCCATATTTGTAATAAAGAAAAAATCAGGGAAATGGAAATTGCTGCAAGACCTCAGGGCAGTAAATGCTACCATGGACGACATGGGGGCTTTGCAGCCAGGACTGCCCTCTCCAGTGGCAGTTCCTGCAGGATGGGATGTGATAGTGATTGATTTGAAGGATTGCTTTTTTTACTATAAAATTATATCCTGAGGATTGTAAAAGATTTGCTTTTAGTGTCCCAGCTGTGAACTTGAGAAGGCCATCTAGAAGGTATCAATGAAAGTGTTACCTCAAGGAATGAAAAACAGTCCGACATTATGTCAAAGATTTGTGGATCAAGCTTTAATATTAATTAGGGAAAAATATCCTGAGGCTTACATTGCCCATTATATGGATGACATTTTGATAGCTCATCAATCATCATAAATTAATAAGGAAATATTATCCTATACAATTGAACATCTAAACAAATTTGGATTAGTAATAGCCCCAGATAAGATACAAAAGAATAGACCTTTAAGTTATTTGGGACAGTTGATTCATGATGATTATATTGCCTCACAAAAGGTGCCTATAAGAGTAGACAAATTAAGGAATTTAAATGATTTTCAGAAATTAATAGGAAATATTAATTGGATTAGACCTTCTTTGAAAATTACCACAGGAGAATCAAGTCTTTGTTTCAACTATTAAAAAGGGATACTGATCCTAAGTCTCCAAAAGTTATAACTCAAGAAGCCATAAAAGCTTTAGAATTGGTGGAAGAAAAATTAAATGATGCAAAAGTAAAGCAGTTTTTGTATGATATAGAGTGGGACTTAATTATTTTTAAAACACCTTATACTCCCACTGGATGCTTATGGCAGGATGGTGTGCTGGAATGGATACATTTACCTCATGTGCAACAGAAAATGTTGGCTTCTTATCCATATATGTGCTCATTATTGATTAATAAATGAAGAATGAGATCCAGGGAATTATTTGGAAAGGAAATGCATAATATTATATTACCATGTAATAAAGGGCAATTTGAAATATTATTAATGGAAGATGATGACTGGGGAATTGCATTGCAAGGTTATACAGAACAAATTAAATATCACTATCCTAAAAATCCTTTAATTGAATTTTATAAGGAAACAGAAATAATTTCTCAAGTAAATGTTCTTCAAAACCTTTGGAGTCTGCCATATGTATTTTCACAGATGGCTGCTCTAATGGGAGGTCTGTGGTCTATGTACCAGGACAAAGGCCTCTGATAGAGGAAGGTGTGCAGACTTCTGCTCAGCACGCAGAGATAAGAGCAGTTCTACTTGCTTTTCAAAATTTTACAGAAAAATTTAATCTTTATACAAACTCAAAGAATGTAGCCACTCTGTTTCCAACCATAGAAACAGCCTTACTTTCAGGGCACCCTTAAATTTTGAATATATTATAGCAATTGCAAAATAAGATTAGAGAAAGAACAGAAAATTTTTATATAGGACATATATGGGGTCATTCTAATTTATCAGGCCCTCTTAGTAAAGGAAATTATATGGCTGATGCATTAACTAGAGGATCAGTCATGAATGTATTAGAGACAAAACACAGTTGTGAGTTATGTCATCAAAATGCTCTTGCTTTAAGAAGGATGTTTCATGGGGGTGGGGAACCAGAAAAAGGGAAATGAATTGTAAATATAGAATATATACAATAAAAAAAATCAAAAAAAAATTAAAAAAAAGAAGGATGTTTCATATTACTAGATAACAAGCCAAACAGATAGTCAAGGATTGTGGTAATTGTCCTCAAGTTTACCATCAAAAAAAAATGGGAGTAAATCCCCGAGGCCTTAAATCATTAGCTTTTTGGCAAATGGACGTTACACATATCCCAGAATTTGGAAAATTGGCTTATGTTCATGTGACAGTAGGTACTTATTCTCGTGTGCTGTTTGCCTCAGTTAGAAGTGGAGAAGCTGTGAAGGATGTAATTCAACATCGTGTACAAAGCTTCATGATGATGGGAAAGCCATTAAGAATTAAGACAGATAATGCTCCAGCTTATACATCTAAGGCTTTTGCATCCTTTCTGCAAGCATGGGATATACACCATACCACAGGAATACCATATAATCCTCAAGGACAGGCAATAATTGAAAGATCTCACCAAACTTTGAAAAATCAGATTGAACGCCTCAGGGCTGCTAATAAATATTTTTCTTCTCATCACCTTTTGAATCCTGCTCTTTTTGTGATAAATCATTGAAATACTGATGAACAAGGAATCTCCCCTGCTATGAACCATTGGGGAGGAATAAAAAGAGAACAACTTCCACAAGTAATGTGGAAAGATCTATTAACCAGATCCTGGAAAGGACCAGATGTTTTCATTTCCTCTGGAAGAGGATATGCATTTGTTTTCCCACAGGATGTGGAAAGCCCAATCTGGATCCCAGACAGACTCATTTGGCCATTTCACCAAAGAACCTCTATCAAGGAATCAGAAGAGAAAGCAGAGACTGAGACAAGAAGATGTTGAGAAAGATAACAGGGCTTGATTTCACTGCTCGACGGGTGTCCTCAACTGTTCCTGCACTATCACCCAAGTCAAGGGAGGGTCTGACTACTTGGAGACAACTAAAGAGACTTGCCTGGAAGCACAGCGGATGATCAATAACACTGGAAAGCAGGCATCGATGGAAAACATGTTTCTTGCTATGTTTGTTATCCTTTCTATGCAGGTGTATCCTGCTTTTGCAGTTTCATATTGGGCCTATGTTCCTCATCCCCCCCTTCTTCATCCCGTGGGTTGGGGGGATAAAGTTAACTTTAGAGTAATGACCAATGACACTGGGCTCATGGGGGGTACATGCTACTCTTTCCTCCCATTTGGCCTCTACTACATTTAAATATAAGGGGATGTCAGATTCGGCTCCAATTTGCATCAACTTAGTGTGATTGGAATCCATGGGTTTTCTTTCTCTTACCTATAAAACTATTCTTGCTGACGCTCCAGATAAATTGCATCCAGCGAAGGAACCTCCATATCATAGAAGTTTTATGTGGGAAATTAAAATGAAGATTTTGGGGAATATTTTTCATAATGAAACCTTTATAAAGTTATCCAAGGATACTTCTTTAGATTCGTGTGGTCTAGACTATAGAGATCAAGATAAGATGTGGCAGCCCCCTCGGAGAACTGAACAACCAAGTTGGCTTAAATGTCGATTTGAATATTGGGCTGCAGTACATGATCCTTGGAAGATTCAAGAAAAGACTTATGATTATTCTATAGCCTCATCACAAAATAACTATAGACCCTTTCTTCTTGGTGAGGAATTAATGTATTATGGATACAAGCCAGAAGTGTTTACAAAAGAACCTATTAATAGGTGGTTTACACCAGGATGGGTAGAACCTATATATGTTAGTCATTCCCCTTCAGGCAATGACTTGAACATATTTCCAGGACTATTTAGACATTTTGCTGCATCTAGCGTAGTTTACTTGAGGAGGCCTCAGGAATCTAGACCTGTTCCTGTAGCAATTAGATCTTGTTTGAGCTATCCTTATAGCATACTTGCTGGAAAACCTGCAGATTTGAAAGTTACTAAACTGGGACACTCTTATAAAGTTCACTGTTCCAAATGTATTTTGACAAATTGTATTGATCATCAGTTAGTTGAATCTTATTCACGCATTTTAATATTACAAAGGTCTTCCTACATAATGTTTCCTGTAGATTTGAAGGATGATGCTTGGTTTGACAATGAGGCTTTGCAGGTACTTACAAGAATTAATGAGCTTATTAGGCCAAAGCATTTTGTAGCAGCTTTGGTATTAGGTATCAGTGCTTTAATAGCTATTGTGACTTCACTTACAGTTTCATCAGTTGCTTTAGTCTCAGAAATGAAGACTGCACACTTTGTTAATGATTTAAATAAGAATGTTTCTTTGGCACAAGTAAAGCAAGAAGTTATAGATAAGAAATTAGAAGCAAAGCTCGATGCTTTAGAGGATGTAGTTCTAGAGATAGGACAAGAGATAGAAAATATTAAGGTTCAGCTTTCCACCAGATGTCATGCCAGCTTTCGATACATATTTGTAACACCATTAATTTATGATGAGCAACATAATTGGACTCTTACTGAAAATCATTTGTTGGGAATTTGGAAAGATAATGATATTTCTCATTACATGGCTCAACTAAAAACTCAAATTTCAGTTATAAGCAAAGCACATGATGGATCAGTTCACCTAGAGGATTTGGCTCAGGCTTTTAGTTCTGGTTTGAAGTCTCTGAACCCTATAAGTTGGCTACATTGGATTATTGTCATTGCCATGGCTGCAGGAGCAATCTTTCTTCTTCTTCTTATCTTTCCAATAATGTTCAAACTACTCTTTTCCTCTATTTCTGCTGCCAAAGGAGATATTCTTGAGCTCAAATTAAAAATAAGAAAGCAGGAGATACCACATGAATCTCGTAGACACTGTATGAATCCCACAGCTAAACTGCAATCTTGGTGGAAACTGTGTGGTATTTTCAGGTAAAAGCCTTGTTTATGACAAAGGTGTCTATTTTGAGGAAATCGCTGTGGGCCTCCTTGGCCGGAGATAGTGCTGATCTGAATTTCTCATGGCAAGTTTTGGATGTGTGACCCTTCTCTGACTTGTATCTTTACTTAAGAGATGTTCCTGATGCGACTATCCAGGCGAAAGATTTCATCAAGAGTTAACCCTTTGAACTATAGCACTGGCCATGTTTTATCTTCTAAAGATCCATTGCTTTGCCTTTTGATTAGTTATACAATTGTTACTTAAATACATTGGTATATTAACCTCCATATATATATATATATATATATATATATATATATATATATATACATACATACACACACACACACACACACACACACACACACACATATATATATATATATATATATATATATATATATATATATATTTGTATGGCTTCAACTGTGTGGGTAATGCTGGCTTTGACACTCTGGTATGGAAAGCACCAGCTATAGCTTTAAAGTGTGCCTGAAGAGTCTCACAAGAAGGAAGCTAGATAATAGATAAGGACAACAGATGGATAGTCACTCACTGGTTTTACAACCTAGAGACCTTCACCGAATATTCCTATGAACTTTTGAACTTTTAAACCTCCAAAAGTTTAACCTTAATTACAGATGTTCTGATCATGTGATGTGATGTTCTGTACCTGATCTCTGATGTTTTTGCCTGATTGATTTTGTATTTCCCTGTGCCAGAAGCTCATGTTAAACCTTCATTGTAATCACTTCAATGGACACTTGTCTGTATAATACTGCCTACCTTAGAAGAGTAAAGCACATTCAGATCCACCCTGCTTATGGTGTGTCTGTTTGTCACCTCTGTGCCGTCCTGCATACCAAAGACCCTGGTTCCCCCATGGGTGTGTGATCCTACTGAGTCGGTCCATGGCAATAGAAAAAGTAGATGGTTAGGTAGACCAATTCCAGTTGCTGGATTTCGGCCTGTTTGCTAGTATGTGGATTAGCCCTCCAGTAACTCTCTTGAATCTGCCATAACAGGTTCTACCTTGCTTTTCCCAGATGGACAGTGGAGGCATATATTCTTCCTGCAGCTGCTGATTTGGATGGGACTGTCATTCTTTTTTTTATTTTTTATTTTTTTATTGTATATATTCTATATTTACAATTCATTTCCCCTTTTCTGGTTCCCCACCCCCCAAAGGTCCCACATGTCCTTTTCCCTCCCCCTGCTCCCGCATCCACCCCCTCCCACTTTACTGTTCTTGTACTCTCCCACAATGATGTTTTGGTCCATTCTAGCACCAGTGTCCACTCCTTTCTTCTTGTGAGACATCACTTGATATGTGATTTGTGTCTTTGGTGTTCCAAGCTTCTAGGCTAATATCCACTTATCAGTGACTGTATACCATGGGTATTCTTTTGAGACTGGGTCACCTCACTTAGTATGACGTTCTCCAGCTCCATCCATTTCTCTAAGAATTTCATGAATTCATTGTTTCTAATGGCTGAATAGTACTCCATTGTGTATATATACCACATTTTTTGTATCCATTCCTCTGTTGAGGGACATCTGGGTTCTTTCCAGCTTCTGGCTATTATATATAAGGCTGCTATGAACATAGTGGAGCATGTATCCTTATTGCATGCTGGTGAATCTTCTGGGTATATTCCCAGGAGTGGTATGGCTGGGTCCTCCGGAAGTATCACGCCCAGGGACTGTCATTCTTATACTTATATCACAGTCGTGAATTTTCCTGGTCCATGACTGCAGGCTAGCTCTCCCAATATAAAGCCAGGCATGGTAAAGAGCTCATTTCTTAGGAATGCAGCCAGCAATGTGCAGGTCCAGCTCTTATCTATCAGAGTAGTGAGGAGTGTGACCAGCTCTCTATCTTTTCAGATCTCTATTTCTTATGCTCTTTAAGATCACCTCTCACAAAATGACTAGGCAAGTGGGAGGGGCAGCTCTTCATTGTCACTAAGCCTGTGCTGAGTGTTTCATCTCTGTGCTATATATGTGACATCAACATGATACTAGGTAATAGCTGAGATCAGTAATATTTTCAAAACTTTTGGTGGTATATTTACCATGGACAATGACATAGACCCCCTGAGGATATAAGGTCATTGACACTAACATGGTTCTTGGTGGAAACATAAGACGTCACTATTTGCTCAAGAAGTACGAAACATATATGACCTTTTTTACCACCCTTCACCCTCACTTGTCTCTTTTCATAGTGCTCCATATATTCCCACTTCTCTTTTTCTCTAAACCTTCTACTACACTTCAACACCATAGTGTATGCTGCCTTCCTGTAGCACACAGTGATGAGCAATAGCTTTTATACAACATTTTTTACAATTCTGCCTAGTTTCATAGAAATGTGGAAGGTGATGGAACTCAAAGACATGTCATTGAAGAATGCAAACTCTGCAATATTCATGCCCTATTTATGAAACCAAATGAAAAAATAGAAGGCTTAGATTTCAGGGCATGATAACTACACTTATGTAGAGTATTGTCCTCAAGAAAAAAATAATTGTGTCAAAATAAACACTGATGATGAGGGACATGGTAAGACCAGTAAATTCCATGATTGTGGGCCCACTGTCACATTTATTCTGAATGTGAGATGAGTTCCTTGGTCAGAAGCAATACTGTGTGGAATACCAAGGCATTCTGTGAATCCACGGATGGTGGTTTTGGCAGAATCATTATGTGCAGGAAAGGCAAATCCATAACCAGAATAAATATCTACTCCAGTAAGAACAAAATGTTGTCCTTTCCATGGGGGAAGTGGTCCAATGTAGTCAACCCGCCACCAGGTTGCTGGCTGGTCACCTCGAGGAATGGTGCCATATCTGGGTCTCAGTGTTGGTTTCTGCTGTTGCTAGATCTGGCATTCAGCAGCAGCTGTAGCCAGGTCAGTCTTGGTGAGTGGAAGTCCATGTTGCTGAGCCCTAGCATAACCATCTTGGCCACCATGGTCACTTTGTTCATGTGCCCACTGGCAGTAACTGGGATGGTTGGGGAAAGAGCCTAACTATCCACAGGACTGGACATCTTACCCACTTGATTGTTTAACTCCTCCTGAGCTAAAGTCACCTTTTGGTGAGCATTTACATGGGACACAAATATCTTCACATCCTTTGCCCACAAGGAGAGATCTATCCACATACTTCTTTCCCAGATGTCTTTCTCACCAATTTTCCAATTGTGATCTTTCCAGACCCCGACCATCCAGCCAATCCATTGGCTATAGCCCATGAGTCAGTGAACAATCATATATCTGACCATTTCTTCTTCCAAGCAAACAGTAATACCATGTGTACTGCCCGAAGGTCTGTCTGTCCACTGTGAAGATTTTCCTTCAGCTGTATATTTAAGGGTTGTCCCAGAAAGAGGTTGTAATGCTGCAGCTGTCCACTTCTGGGTGGTGCCTACATAACGTGCAGAGCCATCAGTAAGCCAGGTCTTAGTCTTCTCTTCTTCAGTCAGCTGGTCATAGCGAACACCCCATAAGGCTATAGGTACATGCTTGGCAGCAGATAGCATTGGAACAAGAGTAGAAACCATAGGCATCTGAGCAACTTTTTCATGTAACTTGTTTGTGCCTTCAGGACCTGCTCTGGCCCGATCATGTATATACCACTTTCATTTGATAATAGACTGCTGTTGTGCATGCCCTACTTTATGACTTCGAGGGTCTAATAACACGCAACTCTTGATGGATAGTTCAGGTCGCATAACTTGGTGTCCTATTGTCAAATGTTCAGTTTTCACTAAGGCACAATAGCAGGCCAAGAGGTGTTTTTCAAAGGGAGAGTAGTTGTCTGCAGATGACAGTAAAGCTTTGCTCCAAAATCCCAAAGATCTCTTCTGTGAGTCACCTAGAGGGGCCTACCAGAGCCTCCAAACAGCATCTCTATTTGCCACTGAAACCTCAAGTACCATTGGGTCTGCTGGATCATGTGGTTCAAGTGGTAGCGCAGCCTGCACAGCAGCCTGGACCTATTGAAGAGCCTTCTCCTGTTCTGGGCCCCACACAAAACTAGCAGCTTTCCTTGCCACTTGGTAAATAGGCCTGAGTAACACACCCAAGTGAGGAATGTGCTGTCTCCAGAATCGAAATAGACACACTAAATTTTGTGCTTCTTTCTTGGTGGTGGGAAGGCCAGGTACTATAACTTATCTTTCACCTTAGAGGGAATATATCTGCATGCCCCACACCACTGTACTCCTAAGAATTTCACTGAGGTAGATGGTCCTTGAATCTTGGTCGGATGTGTTTCCCATCCTCTGATATGCATATGTTTTCCCAATGAATACAAAGTGGTTGTTACTTCCTGCTCACTTGGTCCAATCAGCATAATGTCATCAATAGAGTGCACCAATGTGATATTTTGTGGAAGAGACAAACATTCAAGATCCCTTCTAATTAAGTTATGACAGGGGAGGAGAGTTAATATGTCCTTGGGGCAAAGCTGTAAAAGTATACTGCTGGCCTTGCCAACTGAAAGCAAATTGCTTCTGGTGTTCCTTATGGGCACGTACTGCGAAGAAGACATTTGCCATGTAAATAGCTACATACCAGGTTCCATTCTCATGCATATTCCCCAGACTCCTACTTGAATGAATTAGCAAACTCATTAATCTCCTTAGTAGTATAGTGTATTTCCTCATGGACTACACTTTCAACCTCCCCTCTAGGGGCCTGTTTTGCTTTGAGTCTGGTTATAGGTCTAGAAGAAACTGTTGGTGGGCCCTGAGAAACATCAGTATTGTCAGTAAAAGTCACTGTGGGTTTATCAGGTTCTGAGGGATTAATTTTCTCAAGTGGAGACAGCATTATTTCAAGGGGTGGGGCTGAAGGTACTACTTCAGGTGGAGCAAACCCTTGAAAATCTAAATATTCAAAGTTCTTAATTTCAACAGGGTTTTCACACACTTTCCCATCCCAAGTTATAGGATGCCATTCTTTGTCAATTAATGCCCTAACTGCTGACATCCTCTGAGGTTGAGACTTGAATTTTTGCTGTATTTCAGCCAACCTTATAATGAGTGCTACAGTTTGATTTTCTGCTACTGGAGCTCTATGGCTGCTAGAGAGAGAAGATTCTCTTCAAGGGCACACTTAGCAACTTTTATATTGTTTACTTACATCTGCAGCTGTTTGATTATATCACACTACTCCTTCCTTTCCTTCATTGCTTTTTTCCTGAGATGCTAAGAGTAACTAGCCAACAAAATAATTTTCTGATTTTTTTCTCCAACTTGTAGAACGTATTGTATATGAACGAATCACCTAATTCATCAAGATAATCAAAGGCATTAGCTTCTTTAAGCTTGAAATATAGTGTCATCCAAGGGTCTTCAATATTCTCTTAGCTTCCAGGAGAGAGAGAATCTGGAGAGGTGTTAGTAGTTGAAGGTGCTTGTGGATGAACCAACCAACTCCAAAATTTTGAAACATTCATTCTTATACTTCTGCTCCTTTAGAACGACTCCTGGTACCAACTTCTGTATTAGTCTGGGTTCTCTAGAGTCACAGAATATATGGGCAGTCTCTATGTAGTTAGGGAATTTGTCAATGACTTACAGTCTGTAGTCCAACTCCCCAACAATAGTCAGCAGAAGCTGTGGATGGAAGTCCAAGGATCTAGTAATTGCTCAGTCCCATGAGGCAAGCCAGCAAGGAAGAGGGTCTTTCTTCTTCTAACGTCCTTATATATGTCTCCAGTAGATGGTGTAGACCAGATTAAAGTCTGTATGTCTCCAGCAGAGGGTGTGGCCCAGATTAAAGCTGTGTGTCTCTATGCCTTTAATCCCAGATGATCTCGAACTGGAATCCATAGCCAATATGCTTCAAGATCTCCATGCTAAGATCCAGGTCAGAAACTTATATCTCTGAGCATCCAAATTAGGATTGTAGGTGAGCCTTACAATTCTAGATAGTAGTTCATTCCAGATATTGTCAAGTTGACAACCAGGAATAGCCACTACAACCACATTTCTGCAACAAGATTATTGCGTTTCTAATAACTCAAAAGATTAAATTCCATTGCTAAAATCTACCTGATGATTAACATGGTTCTCAAGTTTGAGAGAAGATGCATGCTATTTTATAGTCTGTATCATTTCAGAAGACCACATTCTGGATTCATTGGCTGAAATTAAAATTTGAAATGATTCAGGTATTAGCATATCTTGGAATCTCCATGTAGAATTTGGAAAGAGAAAAATGCTTTCAGTTCAGCAATTTGGAAAGCAAGGAGAGTTTTCCTCATTCAGGGAGCTGATGCATGATCTAAAAAGACTGAATCATGTCTTACATCGTGAAAACAAATTTCAGGAGGCATGATTTGTAGGTTATCATGGTCCATTCGTGGATGCCAAGCTTCCTGAACAGCTTGGGACCTCTGTAGTTTGGACCTCCATTTTTGGTCACGACTCTGCCCACTTCCATCCAAAATAATGCTCTGGAACCATATAGTTTAGATTTATATCCACCACCCATAGTGCCTTTCTGAAGAGATTCTGGGATAATCCCTGATGCCCTGAGTAGCTTTCTGTCTCTTAGCCTTCCTTTGCCTGTATACATCATTATCTAACTTCTTCAGAACTAGTGATCTGAAACCGTAAAGATTAGAATATGTTCCTTTACACATTTACCCTTCTAGCATCCATTTAATCTGAATCCTAAAACTTTTGGTGTACAAGCAGCTGACCTGTGCAGTCTTCCATCTTTGTGAACTTTCATTGTCTGGCTACTTCTCCAACTGACTCCCTCACCCAAATACCTTCCATTCATATATCCATGGTAATGTCCACCTAGTGAAAAAATTTCACAATTCCCTGCGTTTTACTGTCCATATCAAGGATACATACCAGATACTTACCACACCAGGATTATTGAGTTTAACTCCCCACCCCCCACCAATACCTGCCTCAACAGAAACATCCCGGGAGAACCAAATGATTTAAGGTGGAACAAAATCCACAAAATCTGAGGAAATATTATATTTTGAGAGCACATATTATCCTTTAAATTGGAAGTGAATAAATTCCTTTAAGAAATACAGCAAAATACAATTATACAACTATAAACTATTAAAAGGGGAAAATTTATAAAGAAATGCAGGAAAATAAAACTAATATCTAAAATAAATAAACAAAACTCTTGAGGACCTCAGATAGAAATAGAACCAATAAACAAAACATAAACTGAGGGAATTCTAGAGAGGACAAACTTAATAAAGAAAGATATATTTAGAAATATACAATAAGTTCATCAAAGAGCAATCAGAATTGCCAAGAAAAAAATCGATCCAAAAATAATAATCAAAACAATAAAGAATATTAAAAAGTGAAAGGGCAAATATATTGGTAACAAAGACAAACTAATCAGAATTACACCTAAACATTCAACAGAATCATTAAAACAAGGGCCTCAACCAATAACTTACAACCTGTAAAAATCCACTGATTCTATCCTAGACTCCTAAACTCCTAAATCAGCTAAACTCTCAATGCCCAAAATGGAGAAATAAACATATTTCAACAAAAAATTACACACACACACACACACACACACACACACAAATATACACATTCTCTGTCTGTCTCTCTCTCTCCCTCTCTCTCTCTCTCTCTCACACACACACACACACACACACATACACATACACATGCACATGAAAACCCACATACAAAGGCATGCACACACACATACTCACACCAACAACACCTAGACTGATATAAAAAATATAGGAATTATCCGTTATTTGCCCATAATACTTTTCATCATCGAGAATTTAATTCCCAATTTAAAAAAAAGTGTCCAAATTGATTTAAAATCATGATTTTTCATCCTGTTCCATACAAGAAACCTCCTCAAAATATAGGGCTGACAAAAAATTTTCCAATGAAATAGGTTGAAGAAGAAAACTGATTAGTCATTTGAATATCAAATAAAATGGAATTTCAACAAAACTTGATCAAAAGATACATGGAAGGGCCCTGTCATAGACATGGAGAAGAAAGCTATCAAGCTGATACCTAAATTCTGAACATTTATGTTCCAAATACCAGAACAACTAAATTTCCAAAAGAAATTTACTAAAATTTTAATCAAACATTAAACCTCACACTTAAATACTCTGAAATTTCAACACCTAAATCTCACCAACTACTCTTGGGACAAAATCTAAATGTAGAAAATAATGAAACTAATAGAGGCTATAAGTGACAAGTACCTTAGAGATAGCTAAAGAGTATTTCACCCGTACACACAGAATTCACATTCTTCTGAGCACTTCATAAATCCTTCTCCAACATTTACTATACAGTTTTCCACAAAGTAAGCATCATCAGATACAAGCATACTTAAATAACTTTTTGTATCTTTTCATAACACCATGAAAAAAAATATGGACTTCAATAAAATCACAAATACCAGAACACCTGAAAAGGCAAGGAAACTGAACAACTCTCTATTTAAGGGTATTTGGGTGTGGGAAGAACTAAAGAAAAAATTGAAACTCTTTGAAGATTTCAATGAAAATGATGGCACACTATGCTCAAATTCATCGTACACAATAAAACAGTGTTTAAAGGAAGATCATCCTTACTTGGGCCCTTCCAGTTGTTAAATTTCTTGAATTCTATGCATTGTATCCTCAGTATTCTCTTCTTTTTTGGCTAATATCCACATATAAATAAGTACATAACATGCTTACGCTTTTGGGTCTGAGTTTCCTTACTCAGTATGATCTTTTCTAGTTCCATCAATTTGCCTGCAGATCTCATGATGTCATTCTTGTTAATACCTGAGTAGTACTCTATTGTGTAAATGAAGCATATTTTCTGTTTCTATTCTTCTGTTGTGAGACATCTACGATGTTTCCATCTTCTGGACTTCACAAATACAACTGCTATGAACATAATGGAACACTTGCCCCTGAAGCATAGTGGGGCAATTTTGGGTATATGCCCAAGAGAGCTAGAGCTGGGTCTTCAGGTAGATTTTTTTCCAATTTTCTGAGGAACCTCCAGATTGATATCCAAAGTGGTTGTACCAGTTTGCAATTGCACAAGCATTGGAGGAGGGTTCCTTTTCTCCACATCCTCAATAACAGGGGCTGTCACCAATTTTTGTTTGTTTGGTTGTTGTTTGGTTGGTTGGTTGGTTGATTTGGTTTGGTTTTATCTTAGCCATTCTGATTGGAGTATGGTGGAATCTCAGGATTTTTTTTTTACTTTCATTTCCCTGATCACTAAGGCCTTTGAACATTTTGAAGGTCTTCTCAAACATTTGAGAGTGCTCTGTTGTGAATTCTCTGTTTAGTTCTGTATCCCATTTTTTATTGTGTTGTTTGTATTTTTGGAAGTTAGATTCTTGAGTTTTTCATATATTTTGAATATTAGTCCTCTCTTTGATATCAGAATAGTAAAGTCTTTTTCCCTCAGGTTAAAATGTCTTCATGAGAAAAGGGATGCAAGATATATACCTAAACACATTAAAGCTAATATATAGCAATCCACTAGACATCAAAGTAAGTGGAGAGAAATTTAAAGCAATTTAGCCAAAATCAGAGAGAAAGATAGGACATTATAAAGAAAAAATATGAGCATTGACTGGAAAAAATACTTTAGCCAAGCTTCTAACAGAGCTTGTATCCAACATTTATAAAGAACAGATAAAATTGGACTGGAACAATTCAAATAATCCAATTAAAATATGTATATAGCTGGACAGAGAATTTTCAACAGAGGAATCCTTGAGCTGCTGAGAACGATTACTGTTCATAGACTTATGTGAAATGAATATCAAAATAATTCTGTGAACTCATCGAGCAACTGTCAAGAATGGCTAAGATCAAAAATTAAAATGATAGCATATCCTGAGTATAATGTGGAGCAAATGGAACACTCCACAGTGTCTGATGGGAGTCTAACTTTTACAACCACATTGGAAAACAATGTGTCTGTTTTTTCAAAAACTAACAAACAAACAAACAAAAAAACCTTAGGAATAGTTTTAACTCAAGACATTTCAATAACACTCCTGCAAATATACCTAATAATGTCAACAGAGGCAATTGCTCACCTTTTTTCCTTTTAGCTTAGTTCATTTTTGCCAGTAAACAGAAAAAACTAGATGTCCTTCACCAGAAAAATGGATAAAGAAAATGTGGTACATCTATCTACACAGTGGAATATTATATGGTTGATAAAATCAAAGGTGCAGACCAGGTATTGGTGGCACACGCCTTTAATCCCAGCACTTGGGAGGCAGAGGCAGGCAGATTTCTGAGTTTGAGGCCAGCCTGGTTTACAGAGTGAGTTCCAGGATAGCCAGGGCTACACAGAGAAACCCTGTCTCAGAAAA
Source organism: Apodemus agrarius (assembly GCA_964023405.1). Classification (NCBI taxonomy): domain Eukaryota; kingdom Metazoa; phylum Chordata; class Mammalia; order Rodentia; family Muridae; genus Apodemus; species Apodemus agrarius. The sequence goes on along the minus strand of OZ030007.1, from coordinate 74,845,807 downwards.
TAAAAGAAAAAAATCAAAGGTGCCATGAAAATTGCATACAAATGGATGGAACATGAGATTATCATAACTAGTTAAGTACCTCAGAGCCAGAAAGACATATCTGGTATATATTCACGTATAAGTGGATTCTAGCTAGAGATTTTAGGATAACCATGCTATAACCTACAGACCCAGAGAACCTGTATAATACACTGGTTCCAATGGAAAATACATGAATCTCACTCAGAAGAAAAGACTAAACAGTACTCAGAGGTTGATGATGAGAAGAACCTCAGTAGGAGAAGAGGGAAGTAAAAGGGAATGAGATGAGTAAGGACTGGGAGTGAGAATGCAAATCACAAGTTGAGGCAGTGAATAGATTCCTATCAAAGCATAATGCAGAGATAGAAATGGCCTTCTACAAGCTATTCAGGACTCCCAGAGGAGGGAACGGTCATATGTATACCAGTAAAAACTTTCATCTCAAAATTTGTCTATCCAATAAGATGTGCAGTGGTAAAGAGGGAACAGAGACTGAAGAAAAACCCCAGCAATAACTGCCCCAATGGGAGACCCATCAAATGTGAGAGAGCCAATCCCTGATTCTAATGGTGATACTCTGGTATGCTTATTGACAGTCTCTCATAAGAGTCTCCTGAGCAGATTCACACAGCTTTTTCCCCATCTGAATATTCTGACATCATTGCTTACAATGCTAGATTAGAGGAAATGAACGTTAGCAGAATGAGTGGTATAGGCAGGATTATTGTTGGTATTAGAGCAGAAGAAACACCTTTCTCCAGAAAAAGCATGGAGTGAAAAACCTGTCTTTATTAGGGATGAAAATGTCTGTATAAATCTTGGAGAAAATGAATGGGTTTTTAGGGTTAGTGTACATTACTTACTGGCACTGAGTTGCTGGGAATGCATGTTTGCAGAAAAGGCAGTCCAAGTGGTGTCTGGACATAACCCAATAAGAAAATTGGCAGTAAAACTTCATATATGGCTATCCAAGCATATCATTACTTCAAGAGAAGAAGTGTATATTTGTGGGGGTTATGAATTTGTAATGCTAAGGGCACTAGGAAAAGAAGGTCGAGAACAGGAAATACCTCAATCCTAGTCCTGATAGGGACAGCTTGAAATTTTGTATTTTGACATGTTCTGATAGCATTCTTATTCCATACCCGCTTCTCTAGTTATACTGCTTTCTGGGCCAACATCCAAATGAGGTAGAATGCTCAGATCAACACTCACTCCTATAGCATAGCTCTATTTTCAACCAGTGAGGCAGAGATGCCATTGTATCAGATTTGATAGCTTTCACTATGTTATTGTTGCATTGTCCTATATTTCTTCTTCCTTGGGATCACCGAGAGGAACTTGAACTTCTTACATCCTAGCCACATATTCAGAAGACATACATAATAAGCTCCAGTCGTCAGTAATATCTCTTGGTGTCATGTGCACCTGCATCTCAGAGTCAGGGTAATATGTGTTCAAAAAGCAGACTCACAATATATAGAATGGAACCCTCAGTGAATTTATCATGAGGACAGGACAACTGCTCTCATGGGGGCAGTGCCTATGTAAGTTTTTTTCTAAAATGTCTGTGAAGTAGTAAAGATTTTTAGGTATAAACTCAAGATCAAGAGTCAAGAAGCATAGCTAGAATCACAAACAATTGCTTAGAATGTGGACCATGAGGGATGAGCCAGTATTGCTCTTTGAGATACAATGAGCAATACTTTCAAAAAACTTTCTATTTTGTCAGTCTATTCTAATAATATGATTTGGAATTTTGCTTGTGTGAACGAATCCCACCTCAATATGTAGAACTGTGCTTTGCTCAAATACGTATTAGGTATACAGGGAACTTGGGATATTTAATATAGCTTGGATCAGAAAAGAGTGGTACTATATTGATTCTTCTTGATTAAATAGATTAGAACCAGGAGTAAGAAGAATTTATTAGTGACATTGGGTGTGGGTAGTAGAAGCCAGCACTAGCTATGACTTTCCTTTGTTATTTGCTAGAAAATATGTGAAGATATGAGAAAACAAGTATGTGTGGCATTTGCAGTAGGTACTTGTAGATTTGACACTGATCATACTTGTTAGATATAGTCCCAGATCATCATCAAAATTCTTTTGCAAAATTATCTCAGATCTTTCCTGAAATAAAACCCAAGTCAGAGGTTAAATTACAAAATGTTGGGACCTGATTGTTCCATCACACAACTCATTTTTAGAAGTCATAATGGTGAGTGTTTGTGGATGGTGTAGGTTGTTTTTTCTTTTGTTCTTAAGTATGTCTGGAGTAGAATTTTATGAGAGGGTGGAACCAAGACAACTATCAGCAATGACATTTCTGGGTTGTTTTATGTCTTTAATATTTGGTAGGAACATTTAGTAAGGAGAGAAAAAGATGAAATGAAATCTTCCAATACAATGAGAGGAGAGACAGCCCGAGAAAAATACAGAACTACCAATTCACCAAGCAAACCCACAGTGAAAAAAATGGAGATACCTCTGTTTTCACAGAGCTTCTGTATTTCTTAAGAAAAAGCTCTAGATTCTTCATACATTTAAATGTCTTTTACACTTATTTCCTCAGTGATATTTCATAGGGAACAGAAACAGGACATTTGTTTGGGTAAAATTTCTTGCATTCTGAGGTGGCTTACAGTAGAGTGAAATGGACATTTCTTCAAAGATTTAGCAGCCTGTGATCAAAGGAAGAGGCAGAGCTTTCAGTAGATGTGGTATTTAACATTTTGTTTTCTCTTACATAACACTCCTACTCCAAAATGTGCCAAGGGTATTTCATTCATATTTAGTGCTGCTAAGGCCAACTGTTGTCTTGCTCATTAGTGAAATCTTGCCAAAATATAATACCCCCAATGTTTACTTGAAATCAACAAGGATACATTCTTGTTCCATATTTGTGTACAGTCTACCATCTTGAAATGTGGCTTTTGAGTAGGAAATAGGTTAGGTAATCTATCCTAGTCTGCACGATGCCTTCTTAGATTGCTTCCTGCATGTCTCTCTTTATATTTTACCTTTTTTGGATTATGCTGGCATTGATTTTATTATGAAACATTCTTTTGTAGAAGTACTCAAGCCAATTAAATTGTAATCTATTGGTAATGAGGAAAGAAACTCCATGACACTTCATAAAGTCAAAATTACTCTTATCTGAGAGGAAACACATAAGATTATGTACCAACTGCAACCTCCGCTATGAATCTGTCAGCAAAATAGCTCATGAAAAATTTCATGGATTTTATCAAAGTAGATGTACTACTTCCACCATGGAGAGTGAAGGGAAATAATTTCAACTCTTAACTTGCAGATGTGCATGCCACAATCTAAGGACAAAAGAATCATGAAATTGACCAAAACAAGTAAACATGGACTCACAAATAGGTTTCTTGTTGAAAGAAGAATAATGTAATGAAATCAGAAATTAAAAGGGAGACATAACAACAAAAACTGTGGAACTACAAAAAATCATCAGATTTTAAAAGAGCTTATACTCAACGAAATTGAAAAATCTGGATGAAATGGACATTTTTCCAGATACATACCAGATGCCAATGTTAAAACCGGATCAGATGAACCATATAAATAGTCCGATAAGTTATGAGGATATAGAAGATGTTGTTAATAGTCTCCCAGCCAAAATATAACCCCCCCCAAAAAAAAACAAAAAAAACAAACAAACAAAACCCAGGACCAAATAGGTTTAGTGAGAAATTCTATCAGATCTTCAAAGAAGATCTAATACCAATTATCTTTAAACTATTCCACAAAATAAAAACTCAAGGACTCTACCAAATTCATTTTATATATCCACAATAACAGTTATATCTAAACCAAAGACCAAACAATGAGAATGTCACACCAATTTCCCTTATGAACATTGATGCAAAATTCTCAACAAAATTCTGTCCAACTGAATCCAAGACTGCATCAAAACAATAATTCACCATGACCAAGTAGGTTTCATCTCAGGGATATAGGGATGGTTCAATGAGTGGAAATCCATCAATGTAATACACTACATAAACAAACTCAAAGACAAAAAAACATATGGTCATTTCATGAGGTTCTGAAAAAGCTTTTGACAAAATTCAGCATCCCTTCATGAAAAAAGACTTGGAGAGATCAGGAATTAAAGGCCCATTCCTAAGCACAGTGAAAGCAATATACTGTAAACCAGTAATTTACATCAAGCTAAATGGAGGGAAACTTGAAACAATCCCACTAAAATCTGGGACCAGACAAGGCTGCCCACTCTTTCCCTATTTATTCAATATAGTATTCAAAGTCCTAGCAAAAGCAAATAGACAACAAAAGGAGGCCAAATCTACACAAACTGGAAAGAAAGAAGTCAAAGTAACATTATTTGCAGATTATATGACTGTATACTTAAGGACACCAAAAATTCCACCAGAGAATACCTAAAATTGATAAACAATGTCAGTGAAGTGGCTGGATATAAAATTAATTCAAACAAATCAGTAAACTTCCTATAACCAAAGGACAAACAAGCTAAGAAAGACATTAGTGAAATGGCAACCTTCACAATAGTCACAAATAATATTCCATAACTTGGTGTGCCTCTAACCAAGCAAGTGAAAGATCTGTATGACAAGAACATTAAACCTCTGAAGAAAGAAATTTTAGAAGATCTCAGAAAATGAAAGGATCTCCTATACTCATGGACTAGAAGGATTAATATAGTAAAATGGTCATCTTGCCAAAAACCATCTACAGATTCAATCCAATTCCAAATAATTTCTTCATAGAGCTAGAAAGAGCAATCTGGAAATTCATTTGGAATAACAAAAAGGCCAGGGAAGCAAAACCTATTCTCCAAAACAAAAGATCTCCTGGGGAAATCACCATCCCTGACCTTGAGCTCTACTACAGAGCAATAGTGATAAAAACAGTATTGTAATGGTAGGGAGACAGGCAGGAAGATCAATGGAATAAATTGAAGACCCAGATATGGTCCCATAAACTTATGGTCACTTAATATTTGTAAAAGGAGCTAAAATATCCAGTGGAAAAAAAGACAACATTTTTAACAAATAGTGATGGATCAACTGGAGGTCAGCATGCAGATAAATGCAAATCGACCCATTCTAATCTCTTTGTAAAAAGCTCAAGTCCAAGTGGACCAAGGATATACATATAAAACCAGATACACTGAAGCATATAGAATAGAAAGTAGGGCATAACTTTGAATACATGGGCACAGGTGGAAAATTCCTGAATGGAACACCAAAGGCTTATGCTCTAAAAAACAAGAATTGACAAATGGAACCTCATAAAACTGCAAAGTTTCTGTAAGGCAACGGTCACTGTCAATAGGACAAAATGTCAGTCAAAGAAATTGGGAAAAGATCTTACCAATCCTACATCCTATAGAGGGCTAAAATCCAATGTATTCAAAAAAATCAAGAAATGAGACACCAGAGTGTTAAATAACCCTTTTAAAAATAGAGTACACTGCTAAACAGGGAATTTTCAGCTGTGGAAACTCGAATGGCTCTGCAGCATCTAAAGAAAAGTTCAGCATTTTCAGTCATCAGGGAAATGCAAATCAAATCAACCCTGAGATTCCACCTCATACCAGTCAGAATAGCTTAGATGAAAAACTCAGGAGACAACAGATGCTGGTCAGCATATGGTGAAAGAGGAATACTTGTCCATTGCTGGTGGAATTGCATGCTGGTAAAAGCACTCTGAAAATCAGTTTGTTGTTTTCTCAGAAAGTTGGACAAAGTAATTCCTGTGGACACAGCTCTACCACTCCTGGGCATATACCCAGAACATACTCCAATGTGTAATAAGGACACATGCCTCACTATATTAATAGCAGCCTTATTTATAATAGCTGGAAGCTGGAAATAACTCAGATGTTCTTCAACAAAGGAATGGATACAGAAATTATAGTAAATATACACAATGGAGTACTATTCAGCTATTAAAAACAATGAATTAATGAAATTCTTACACAAGTGTATGGACAAGAAAGTGTCATCCTGAGTGAGGTAACCCAATTACAATAGAACATATCTAGTGCACACTCAATATAAGTGGATATTATCCCAAAAGCTTGGAGTACCCAAGATACAATTCACAGACCACAGGAAGCTCAAGAAAAAGGAAGACCAAAGTAGTGGGGCTTTGGTTCATTGGAGAAAGGGAAGAAAATATTCACAGTAACAACTATGGAGAGAATGTATGGAGGAGAGACTGAAGGAAAGGCCACCCAAAGAATTTCCTACCTGGGTATCCATCCTATAAACAGTCACCAAACCCCAAAATTCGTATGGATGACAAGAAGTGCATAACAAAGGGAGCCTGTTATGGTTGCCTTCTGGAGGGGCCCTGCCAGAGCCTTACATATACAGAAGTGAATACTAGAAGCCAACCTTTTGACTGAGTGTGGGGTACAAAAGAAAGAGTTGAAGGGCAGACTGGAGGAGCTTGGTGGTGTGTTGCAGCCACATAGGTAGAATGATGATATAGGCCAACCAGATGCCCCAGGGCTCCCAGGGACTAAGCCATCAAACAAGGGTTACACATGGTTCAAGCCAAAGAGTGGCAGAGGAGTGCCTTTTCAGGCATCAGTGGGAGGAGAGGTCTTTGGTCCTGTGAAGGCTCAATAGAGGATCCAGTATGGGGAAATCAAGTTGGGGTACTGGGAGTGGTTTGGGTGGAGGAGAATATACTTGGAGGCAGGGGTTGGGTAGATGGGTTTGGGGTTTTCAGGGAGGGGAGAAACCTGGAAGGGGTATAACTTTTGAAATGTAAATGAAGAATATATTCAGTAAAAAAGAAAAAAAATAATGAAGAAAAAAAGATTCTTGATGCTAATCTCTCTTCTTTGTTCACACTACCAGAGCTCCCACATGCCTCTTCTTACTTGGGTTCCTAGCAGAAAAACTGCTAGTTTTGCAAGATTTGCAAGATTTCAAGTAGAAGAGAGATTGGTTCTTTTTTTTTTTTTTTTTTTTTTTTTTTTTTTTTTTTGGTTTGTGGTTTTTCTGAGACAGGGTTTCTCTGTATAGTCCTGGCTGTCCTGGAACTCTGTAGACCAGACTGGCCTCGAACTCACTAATCTGCCTGCCTATGCCTCCCAAGTGCTGGGATTACAGGCGTGTGCCACCATGCCCGGCTGAGAGATTAGTTCTTAAATAGTGATGCATAGAATAAATCATAACCTGCTGTAACATGGAAGATATGTTAAGAAGATGGTAGTATCTGCTTTGAATGTCTGTTGTGACAAGTGACATAATAAGAGGACATGGGAAGTTGGACTGATTTCAACAGTATGATATTGTTACAAAGATGAACAAAATAGGTTAAAATCAGTCCTAATGTTTTATTGTTGGTCATTTCTTTGTTAAGGAATGAAGAACTTAAACTAATGTAGAAAACTTTAGAGCAACTTATGCTCAGTTTTATGGGAAGGACAAATAAATCTACATCAGCAGCACTGAGAGCATTAATGTGGATAAAAACTTTATTCCCCTGAAGTCCAGATCCACAATCATTATATTAATGTCTGTGACATAACATTTATGTAGGAACGGTTGGTTAGATGCAAGATGAATTGAACTTCTGCTTAGTGGCTTTAGCCATGGCTATTTCAACCCTCTTTAAGGCCAGGTAAATTATAGTGAATCTGGCAATATTATACAGCATTGGTCTACATATTTTCATAGTACTTAAGTCCCATTTTTGTTAATATATCCCATAACTCTTCAAGGCTGGTCTTCTCCTTTGATTGTTTCAAAACATTTGTTGCAGGATCTTCTTTCATCATCTGGAAGAGAGATGGCTATTAGCACTTGTTGTGTCCAGTTTAATGGGTCAGGATGCACATTAAATGACCAGAAAGCAAATACATAGAAAAACTGACCAAGGAATACCACTTAAGTATAAAAGTGAAGACTTGAGTACTCCTGATGAGCTAATCTAAGCACATGCTAGTAGTTTCCATTTTTGTCCTTGATGATTTCCAAATATAGAGCTATGTCTCTGCTTTGGACAAGAACATAAAACAGTTATTAAGTCTAGAAATTCCCCACATTCATCCTCATAAAAATGTAACCTACACAAATGGCATTGTTGTTGATGAAATAAGGAGACAACTGGCCTTATGAATGATAAATTGAACTTTTTCAGATGCAGAGGATGAAAACTCAGGAAAAGAGACAAGATTATAAAATAAATTCTCATGTGGAGGAGTCTGTTATTTCTCTTAATTTCCCTGAAGTCATTTTTTAGTTCATGTCACTCAGGCTTCTTACTGGGAATCACTATGGAGAACAATCCTGTATGAACTCTTGAAGAAGTAAAGTTTCTAGGTTCTAAAGGGTATGGTAATCAATGTGCAGGACATGCTTGTGATGGGACTCAAATTTAGTAATGGATCTTGGTGTGCTTGCGCCCCTGATTAGCTGCAGATCTTATAATCTCTGGCTGGTGCACGTTAGCTAAACCCCTCCTAGACCTCAAGTGCCCAGTTATCTAGTTTTCAGATCAGTGAATAGAATTCTTGGAGGAATGAAGCAAAGAACAACTCTTCTATGGAATTTTCTGTTCACCCTGTGCATCTGTCATATCCAGCATTCTGATATTCTAGGTTCTTCATTTATGGCGATCTTTCCACTGGGGCTGGAAATATGATTCACTTTTTAAAATAATTGGTGCTTTCACAGCAGACATATGTTTAATCCTTATATTGGCTCATGAACATTAGAATTATTATATGTCTTATTCCCTACTCTATTTCCCTGAACTTGACTCCACAGATATTACCAGGAAACACACACACACACACACACACACACACACACACACTCTGCATAAATATATATTCCACTTAAAAATTTCATAGAAGAACATTTAAAGATGAACTAAAAAATCAACATCAAAAGGAATGAAGAGAGGAGAGGCACACATCACTAATTTTGACCACCAGACCAAATTTCCATTTAATGTGAATATAATGAAAGTTGGCATCTTTTTCATAGTTATTAAAACACAGTATCTGGCATCTGTGTGCCACATGTCTCCATGTATACATCTATTTCTGCAAGACTGAAAAGAGAATATTAACTTTGTTGAAATATGCTTATTTCTTTCCTTTTCTATCCAAAATGTTCATGATAAGAATTCCACCCTATGTCTTCTCCATGTCCACAGCTGAGTCTTAGTGTCCTTCTACCATAAGGTTATAAACCACTTTGAAGTTTGTTCTTAAACAATGACCTGGCATCAGTTCAAATGTTCTCACTTGGTAGTAGAAGTTCATTCTCTTTTTTCATATGCTTCATCCAATAATAAAAACAAAACAAAAACAAAACAAACAAAAAGATCCAAAAACAAAACAAAATTCTTTAGTCAATATACAGTCAATCCTTCAGGTATTTAATACATTGGATTTGCAGTATTTTTATTTTGTGCATCACTGTCATTAGCAGAAGACTACATACCTCTATCTAAAATAAGGTGTCTCACAATAAAGTCTACATGCAGTTTCCTAAGGGCCATTATCTATGTACAAGCAGAACAGTGACTGTGTATTGCTTGACCCTGAACTAAAAGAGATTAACCTTTCTCTTTGACAAGTGCAGACCACATTCTCCACTTTCAGAAAGGAAACCTACCAAATTGAAATTTGGTGCTTCCTTTTCCAACAACTTTCTTATTTCATTTTTATTCAGATATGAATGAGGTCCCTTGCGCACAGTGTAAGTATCGAATATGTCCATGATGTACATTAGTTGGCGTTCCATTGGGGACAATCCTTTTTCCATATTAAACTGTTTGGAGAGTGGAAATATAAAATCTGTAGGAAGCAAAAAAAAAAAAAAACACACATCAATATTCCTGGACCTGTCTTTTAGAAAGTGAGAGTCTAAAGGATGGAAGAACATCACATAAAAAGAAAGTCATTATTAACAAATTTGGTGAGGAAACTTGTTAGGCACATATAAAAAAGGACACTTTGTCCCTCTATAATATGTCCAAAAGTAGATTACTTTGTAGTATAAGAATACTGGAAATTTTAAATAAATGAACAAACCAGTCATTTTCAATTGGAAGGACATGCAAAAGGAAGAATATTAGGTACAGACAAAAATAAAATAAACAAAATGGCAGAAGTTAACCAACTACCTGGGGAATATCATGTTCACTTACCAACGCTGAGGAAACACACAGAGTTCTAGGTAGAGTAGGTGTAGGCCAGCATTTATAAGCTGACCATGTGTGAACACATGATTATCCCAGGGAAAGACTGACTCATAAGTGAGTAATGAAGTAATCCTGATGTTGTCTGTCTCTCTATCTGTGTGTCTATGTATCTGTCTGTGTGTCTATGTGTCTGCGAGTCTGTCTGTGTGTCTCTCTTTGTGTCTGTCTGTCTGTCTGTGTCTGTCTATCTATCCATATATTGAATTATTTATCTATCATTTATCTTTCACAAAACCAATATGCATTTCAATGAAACAGAACAGAAGACATAGCTATGGTTTTCTTTTTGTTTTGCTTTGTTTTGTTTTTTTCGAGACAGGGTTTCTCTGTGTAGCCCTTGGCTGTCCTGGAACTCACTCTGTAGACCAGGCTGGCCTCAAACTCAGAAATTTGCCTGCCTCTGCCTCCCAAGTGCTGGGATTAAAGGCATGTGCCACCAACTCCCGGCGATATGGTTTTCATGTAACTATGTTATTGACTCAAATTTTGAGATTGTATATATTTCATTTGTATGTGCACAGCCTAGTTATATATCTGTGTGTTATGTGCATTCAGTACTCACAGAGACAAAAACAAAACATTGGATCACAGGAAACTGGAATTCAAGATGTTTTTCAACTGTCAAAAGTATACTGGGTTGTGAACCCAACTCTTCAGGAAGAACCAACACTAGTTTGTTTTATTTCTCTAGGCCTCAGTCTCATATCTGTGTTTTCAATTTTTAACAGATTTAATAATTGATTATTTAATTAATTTACTTTACTTTCACACTCATGGCAGACACAAAGCATTCTGTCCTCCAAGTCTCTCCTTCATAAACACCTAACTATGAATCCACCTTCAATTTTTTTTAGAGAAGGGGAAGACCATGCCTACTATGCATGGGTACCTACATACCCTGGCACATCAAGTAATAGCAGAACTGGGTGCATCCTTACCCTCTGGGTAAAGAAAATGCAACCCAGACAGGAAAAATGAATCAAAATGCAGACAATAGAATCAGTGGTGGCTCATGATCTGATCATTATGAGACACTCATGAAGACCAACTTTCCAATGGTTACATATGCTTAGGATCTTAGTTTCAGTGGATGAATGTTCATTGGATGGTGGTTAAGTATCTTTGAGTCTCACTGGCCCCAGAATCATTGACTTTGTAGGGTTTTGGTACATACCCCTTGATTTCAGGAACTGCTAAGAATGTTAATGGGGGTAACAGGTGTGTTTTAAAAATGGCGCAAATAAACTGGATATCTGAATGTAGAAGTATTAAATGCTTGTCTACCCTCTTCTTCAATAATCGCTAAAAGAGGTTAGAGATCTTAATGCTATACTAAAAATTCCAAACTGTTAAAGGAAATGATCACAAAGAAATATCTCAGATATGAGGATAATCAAAGAGAATATGAACACAATGTTGGTTGATCAATAAATAATGCCAACATTTGACAAGTGGAACTTCAAGAAATAAAAATGAAATACCTGTGCAACAATGTATGACAATACCTGGATGAAGACACAGTATGCAGAGTTGGAGAAAATTTTCCTGAGCACGTTAGTACTGTCTGAGATCTAAAAGACATATAAACATAACCAAAAACAAAAGAAACAATCAAAGAGAAAAGAGGGTAAAAAATGGTAATGAATATTCTTAATGGAGAAATGTAAAAATGTTCTATGTATACATTAAGTTTGTGACATAATTTGGTATTTGGAAATGCAAATTAAAATGATTTCAGCATTTCATTTTCAGTCTAACCAAATGGTACTCATTAAGAAAACAAAAGACAATAAAGGTTGGGAGGGTGGGGAGAGAAGTTTTTTTCCTTCACTCTTGATAAGTCTGTGAACTGGAATAGCAATTATGGAGATGCTTTTGAAACTAGAATATGACTCAGATAGTCATTAAAGGAGAAATCAGAATATGGAACGATCTGTTCTTTCGGACCATTTAGATTAACATATAAAATAACTTCCTTCCTACCACAAGCAAATTACACATTTAATTCAATCACTGTAATCAAAATTCCAATACATTTTCTCACAGACCTTGAAAGGATAATTTTCTTCTTCATGTGGAAACAGAAAGTTTCCATGATAGTTTAAATAATCTTGAAAAATAATGAACTGCTTAAAGTTTCACTATCCATTATTTTATGTTATACTACACACACACACACACACACACACACACTCACATATACACATACACACATATATATGTATATATATATATATATATATATATATATATATATACATATATATGTATACCAGTACAATAGAGATTATATATATATATATATATATATATATATTTTATATATAAAATTTATATATAAAATATCTATCGTACTGGTATAAAAACAGACAGGTTGATCAGAAGAATTCAGTAAAGCTCAGATATAAATTTATGAATCTATGAATACATGATTTTTATTAAGAATCCAGAAAACCACACTGGAAAAACATCACATCTTCAACAAATGATGTCCCTCATAGAGCATGTTTGTATGGAGAAGGGTACAAATAGATGCATATTTATTGCCATGCACAAGACTGAAGCAAAGATAGATCCAATATCACAACATAAAATGAAATACACTGAACATGTTCAAATACACAGTGGTGGATAGCTTTAAAATCATTGGCATAGGCAACAACAAACTGAAGAGATGTTTGATAAGAAATGCACTAAGATCCACACATTACAAGTTGCACCTCATAACACTGGAAGATTGTGTAAAGAAATGACACTGTCAAATAAAGAAGAGCCTAGATATTGAGAGGGAAAAGAGTTTCACAAACACCACACCCAATATTGAAATAATGTCCAAATAAACGAAGAAAACAGGAAGATATATATCAAGGAAACAAATAATCCAATTAATGATTGGTATACATATTTATACAGATAATTTTCAATAGAAGAAACTCAAATGTCTGAGAAATAAAGACACCTTTAGCATCCTTATTCATCAGGAAAATGCAAATAATATCTTCTTTGTGTTTCATTTTATACTTCTCAAAATGCCCCTGGTCAACAGAACAAGAGACAGATAATGCTGATGTTCATTAAGCAAAGGGAAAATGTCTCCATTTCTGTTAGTGGTACAAACTTACTTATCTACCAGGAGTAGAAATGGCCGTTTCTTAGAGTTTTGGCAATCAATCTATGTTAAGATTCACATATATCAGGAGTTATTCTCAAAGGGTATTGAGCACTACAACAAACATACTTGCTTTATTATATTTGTTGTGTCTTCATGTCTAATGACCAAGATTACTTCAAGAACAGATTAAAAAGTAAGTTGTATTACAATTGTTCACTGGAGTATTAATTGGTTATAGCACAACAAAATGAAATTTGTAAAGAACATGAAGTGATCAAAAACAAAACTCAGTCAAGAATTCTAGAGGCAAAATGAAAAATTTTGTATGAATTCAGTCAAGGCCACAGTCTTCTTAAGAGCAACAGGACCATGTTGGGAAGATATTTCCAAACCTGCATATGTCCCCTCTGTCACTTATAAGGGCAAATGTCCTTGATTTCTTTCTTAACCAAAAAAGAAAAAAAAATGTTTTAGCTGTGCCAACATTGGCTTTCTAAGAAGGGACTTAAAATAGAATAAAGAAAAATTCATAAAAAGGAAAATATTTCATAGCAAGCAAAACACACCTGTATTATATCCCTCATTATAGAAGAAAGGCATACAACTACTGATTGTTCATAATATGGAAAACATGGAGTCCCTCTCACTGATGTGAAACAAAACAGCTATCAGCCTGGTTTGTGTCCTTCAGTCATGGGAAGTAAAAAAAATTAAAATGGGGACATCTAGGGGCTACTCCCTGCATAGTAGCTGTAGCTGCTTATTTACTGGTGAGATAGTTTTTTTTTATTATAATGTAAATGCCCAAATATGACACACTGTGGAGTTTTGTTCCTTCCAAGGATGCCACCTATTAAGAAAAAGCAGACATTATCTCATAGGGCTAAATATGCTCCCAATGATTTATGATTCAAAATGTACAAATCAATTCTATATCAAAGTATCCATAGAAAACATATTCCATCTCTAGGTCTGAGAGAATTTCTCAAATGTTTCCATTGCCTTATGTGATTCCTCTCATTATGGGATACTTCAGGGCAGTTGTTTTTGTCAGTACTAAAATTCAAATTAGGTATAATATTATAATCACTTAATACTGTCCTGACTTTATGGTGTGGATACAAAGATGTCAGATTTGGTATTCATTAACTACTGGCACTGACATGTTTGTAATTGCTTTCAATCTCTGGCCAAATAATTGTGATAAGGTAGAGACACTCAATCAAGTTTTTTATGTAGGGACCTCTTCTCAAATATGGTTGAGCAGAAACTCTTAGAGCCTTGGAAATAGAATTAGCTGCTTTAGCCTTTTATATTTACTGTCTCATAAAGTAGTAAGGACATGATATGATGCAAATATAGGGACTATGTTCACAGTAACTAATAGGAATAGCATTTAGGATGATGGCATTGATCCACTATTGTCAAATTCCATATGGTTCAAACCTTGGGGTCATTGTTGTGGATTGTACAAGGCAGATTCTCATTGAATAGTATTTCCTCCTATTTTTAGCAGTCACTGTATCAATCTTTGCATCCATCCATATTCCTATATAATTCCAGTTCTTGGTCTGGACACTGACCCTCATCTTCATCTTACCTTCACAATGCATGTTCTTATAAAAACTATCATAATCAGCTTTGAACAATTGTTTTACATCCTGGCTTCTAATATAACTGCTTATAAATAAGGGTGAAATTTCAAAAGCAACCTCTTTATGTTCCATCGGGGAAACACAAGATAATTTCATAGACTGGGGATTAAATAAGAACAGAGGGACATACTTCTTGTTACAATAAAATGAAGGTAATTATAGTATAATAATGCTAATTGAGACACTTGTAAGGCTAGACTGTGATAACAATTCCCATGGATTCAACAACTAGTGGAGAGTCAAAATGAAAATCTATCAAAACCAGAGGCATAGTTGAAGAGATGGGAGTGCCACTACTACTCCAGTAGATAGGCAGGGGCTAAAGTGAAGGACTTGTGTTACCCAACCACAGTCAAAATTTCTGACCCAGAATTGTTCCTGTCTGAAAGAACTGCAAGGACAAAATTGGAGAAGAGTCTGAGTGAACTGCAGTCCACTTACTGGCCTAAACTGGTATCATTTTCATGGGGAGGAATCAATGCCTAACTCTATTACTGATTTAATGGTGTAATTACACACTGTCCTCTGAGAGGCTCAACCATCAGCTGACTTGAATAGGTGCAGATATTTACATCCAATCATTCAACTGAAGGGGGACCCATATATTTTAATTAGGCAAAGGTTGGAGGAAGGCTAGGAGGAGGGTGACCTTATAGAAGGACCGGCAGTGTCAACTAACCAGGACCCCTGGGAGTTCCCAGAAACTTAGCCATCAACTATGCAGCATGCAGCATCTATTTTAAAGCCTCTAGCACATATATAGCAGAGGACTGCCTAGACTGGGATCAGTAGGGGAAGAACTGCCTATTTGTGACAACTGAGGCCCCAGAGAGTAATGAGGTCAAATTGGTAGGGGAATATCTTCTGGGAGAGAGGGGAAAGGAGGATGTGTTGGAGGTGGGAATGGGAGGTATAGAAACTGTAGGATAGCCTTACCTTCTGCCAGGCACAGAGCTTGAGTCAGTGCCAAGAGTTCAGTCCTTTGAGCGGAGGTTTCTTTGGGGAGGCTGCCACCCCAAATTACCTGCTTTCCATCCACCACAACTGCTCCCACTCTTCGTTTACCTTCTACCATAAAACTGCTGCCATCCGTATACCAGTTAGGCACGCCCGGCCATGGTTGGTCCTTCAGGTCTTTCCTGGTCCCAGTTTCTTCAGCCAGGATGTCAGTGCACTGGTGCACTGGGATAGAGTCATCTGCTTCGGGAAGCAGGGTGGCCGGGTTGAGAATAGCAGGAGGAGCAAAGGTTATCTGATCATTTAACAACAAGCTCTGGTAATGTGTCATCCAGGCATTTGTCATCCAGCGGTCGGGGGGCTGCTGCACAATACTTTCTAAAGAGTGGGGAGCAATTACAGTCACATGTTGACCCAGAGTAAGTTTATCAGCATCTTTGACAAGTTGCGCTACTGCAGCAATGGCTTTCAAGCAGGAGGGCCACCCACTGGCGACAGGGTCCAGCTTTTTAGATAGGTAGGCCACCAGCCATTTCTAAGCCCCCAGGGTCTGAGTCAGAACTCCACAGTCCACTCCAGCCTGCTCATCAACATATAAAGTGAAAGGCTTAGTTAGATCTGGCAGGGCCAAAGCAGGAGCTGTGAGCAGGGCAGTCTTTATATTATCAAAGGCTCTTTGGTGCTCCTCTGTCCAGGTAAATGGGAATTTTTCTTTTGTGAGTGGGTACAGAGAGGCCTCCAGCGTGGTGAACCCCAGTATCCAGAGTCTACAAAAACCTGCAATTCCCAAAAACTCACGTACTTGTCACGGAGTGGTGGGGGTCGGGATCTGCATCACTGTCTTTTTCCATGCTTCACTGAGCCATCATTTCCAGTCTCAGAGAGTGTATCCTAGGTAGGTAACTTCCGAGCAGCATAATTGGGCCTTCTTGGTGGATACCCAATACCCCAACTTACCCAGTTCCTTCAGGAGCTTTTTTGTCCCATCAAGGCACAGTTCCTGGGTCGATGTTGCAATCAATAAATCATCTACATACTGCAAGAGATAAATTTGGGGGTTCTGTGCCCTGAAGGGCACAAGGTCACGGTGGAGCGCTTCGTCGAAAAGAGTTGGTGAATTTTTGAACCCCTGTGGCAACCTAGTCCAGATCAGTTGACCCATATGCCCTCCTTCAGGATCTCGCCATTCAAAAGCGAACAGGGGCTGGCTACTTGGGTGCAACCTGAGACAGAAAAAGGCATCTTTCAAATCTAGAACGGTGTACCAGGATCGTTCAGGCGGTAAAGAACTCAGCAAGTTGTAAGGGTTAGGCACGATTGGGTGAATGTCCTGCACCTGCTTATTAACTTCTCTTAAGTTCCGGACAGGCCAATAATCATTGGTTCCAGGCTTACATACCGGCAGGAGGGGGGTATGCCAAGGGGACCGGCAGGGGATCAGTATACCTTGCTGTAACAGTCTCTGGATATGCGGCCGGATGCCTTCTTTAGTCCTTTGAGTCATGGGGTACTGTCTCACTGAGACAGGGGTGGCAACCACTTTCAGCTCGACCACGATGGGTGATACTTGCTTAGCTAGTACCATTCCAGTCTGCTATGCCCAGACCTCTGGAAAAGCTGTCAGCCACTCTTTAGGGGGCAAAACTCCAGTCTTGGGTTCATGGAGGCGATATTCTTCTAGACTTAGAACTAAGCATGTTATAGGGGCCTTTCCCCACGTGAATTCTGGTCCCTCCGGGGTGAACTGGATCTGAGCCTTTAGTTTGGTCAACAAGTCCCTCCCCAGAAGGGGCGCAGGGCACTCAGCAATCACAAGAATAGAGAGGGTTACTTGTTTTTTCCTATTTCTAAACTTCTTTCGGTTGTCCAAGGGTAGAGATTACTTTCAGTGGCTCCCATAACCAGAGATCTTTTTGATCCTAATCGTCCTAATGGTTTAGTCAAAACTGAGTGTTCAGCTCCCATATCTACTAAGAAATTAACGGGGTACCCCTCCACAGAGAGAGTTACCCTAGGCTCGGGGAGGGGGACCGAGCCCCAACTCCCCTAGTCTTCCTCAAGGGCCAGTATCTCCGGGCCCTTTTGTTTCTTTCGAGGGCAATGTCTGGCCCAATATCCTTTTTCTTTACAGTAAGCACATTCGTCTTTCTCAAGTTGTAGTCGCTGTCCTCCCGGGGGTCTTCTTGCCCTGTTGCTCAGGTATCCTGACTGTCCTTTCTCTGACCTTTCTCCACCTACTACTGCGGCCAAAATCTTAGTGAGATTCCTCCCTTGGCGGCGATCCTGCCAATTTTCCCTCTCTTCTGCCTCCTTTTTTTCTCTTTCTTGCTTCTCTTCCTCAGGCTCTCTCTTATGATACACCTTCTCAGCCTCTTTTACTAGAACCTGTAAAGTATAATCTTGGAGCCCCTCTAATCTTTGCAACTTTTTCTTGATATCAGAGGCTGACAGCCCTATAAAAGCCATGGCTACAGCATCCTGTTGTCCCTCCAATGAGGGATCAAAAGGGGTATATCTCCTATAGGCCTCCATCAACCATTCTAAAAAGACAGAGGGTGGCTCCATTGGTCCCTTTAAGACTTCTCTTACCTTTGTCAAATTTGTGGGTAGCTGTGAGGCTCCCTTGAGACCTGCCACTAGAGCTCAGAAGTAGACCATGAGACGCCCCCTACCTTCTGTGGAGTTGTAGTCCCATTCAGGGCGGACCAAGGGGAAAGCTGCTTCTATAAGTTGAGGGAGATTAGTGGAGGTTTCATCTGGTCCTGGAACAATTCTTCTGGCTTCGAGGAGAATTCTTTCCCTCTCCTCAGTTGTAAAGGGGGACCTGCAAAAGTTGCTGACAATCATCCCAAGTGGGTTGATGAGAAAACATCAGGGACTCGAGGATCCCTGTTAGGCCTGAGGGATTCTCTGAAAAAGAAGGGAGGTTATTTTTCCAGTTGTACATATCAGCTGACGAAAATGGCCAATATTGCAATGGGACTAATTCCCCTGGAGCTGGAGCAGGTCCATAAGCCCGTAAAGGTAAGGCAATGGCGGAGTCAGGTCCTGCGCCAGATCCCTCTGGGCTGTGGCCCCGGCAGCTTCTTGTCCTGGTTGCTGGCCCCATCTCGGAGGCTGTCTGGGAGTCCATTGGGGTCGGCACCTGGGAGGGGGCTGCATGAGGAGCAGGTTGAGGATATGGGGGAGGAGGGTGGTCAAAGAGGGAGGCATCATCAATTTCAGGAGAGATCCTCAGGGGGAGGGGGCTGATGGAGCAGGTTCTTGCGGATCTGCAGGAGGCGCTTTCGGTTTTGTGGCCACGGCCACTGTTGCCATCTTCATCCCTGATGTCCAATGTTTCATCCAGGGTGGCGGGTTTTGGGTTAGGTCTTGCCACATGATAATGTATGGAACATGATCAGGGTATCCCCCGGTGGCCTGAAAAACAACTCGCTTGACAGCAAAAAAGATAGGTATGTTACAAGTTCCTCCCGAAGGCCATCCCACATTGAAAGTGGGCCATTCGGAGGAACAAAATGTTTGCCAAGGCCCTTTCTTGACCTCCACAGAAAGGTTATGAGCCCTGATCTTAACATCTGTCCAATGGTCCAGAGTCATTGTTAGTGGGGTCTTCGCGGCCTGTCCCATGTCTACCTCTGCTATACACACAACAAAAACAATCACAAAGACAGAAAGACAAGAAAACAAAACCAGTTTTCGGCTTCGAGTTGACCAGAAGTTCTGAAAGGAGTCAGATGGCCAAGGAATGGCCCTCTGACACAGATACTCAAGGAGAAAATTTATCTCCCAACTTTTCCCGTGGAGGTCCAACAGGCGTCCCTGGTCCTCCTCCTGTCCTCCTGGGACAAAACAAATGGTGGACACCCACCCGGACACATCTATCCACATCCACTCTGCTTCTCCTCCTGGAGAGCTGCCTCGATAGAGCATTTACAAAAGGGAAACTGTGATTGCACCAGATTTCTGAACAGGCCACAAACACAGACACAGAGTCACACCAGAACAGAAATTCTTACCTCCAAGTGGGTCTAGTACCCCCTGGGTGGTCGTGCAAAATCCTGGATGAGCCCCCAAATGAAAGACCCCCTAAGGGAGACCCTCACTCAAGTCTCGGGAGTAGCGCGCACCCAGTAAGGCACTGAGACTGAATTCGTTGGGATCACATGAGGAAGTTTATTGAAGATGGAATTAAAGGAGATCTCAGGCCAGCATGCTGGGGTTGAAACTCATACATCATGCAGGGGTAAAGGAGTTCGACCACCACCTGAACTTGTGACAAGCTTATAAAGGCAAAATCCATAAAAGAGGGATAGGACTGGGGAGGAAATAGGGGAAGTCTAAAGTCACACATTTACTATTTACTATGTGTTTCATTAAGTGACACTCCTGGGGCTTTGGGACATTCCATAGAGGTTGTTGGGACCCCTGTGGTTATTCCAGGAGCTGTTTTCCTCAAGAGAGTTGTTTTTTTCTAGAGAGTCCCAGGAGGGGGGGATGTTTTTCTCTAGAGAGTTGTGGGAACCGCCACTTGCAGGGGCCAGGGGCCCAAGGTGACAAAGGTGACAAGACCATGTCCTTACAGATAGCTATTAATTAATTAATTTTTTATTCTTCAATATCATCCTAAGTGAGTTAACCCAATCTCAAAAGAATACACATGAAATGCAATCACTGATAAGTGGATATTAATGAGCCCAGAAGCTCTGAATACTCAAGGCAAAATTAGCAAATCAAAAGATTCCCAAGAAGAAGGAATGAGAGGACACTGGTCCAGAAAAGACTGGTTCCAGTTTTGCAGGACAGTACCAGAACAGAGAAAGTGGTGGGGGTGATTGGGGAATGTGTAGGGGGCAGGGGAGGACTTATGGGACACATGGTGAGGCGGGAAATGGGAAATGGGTAAGCCTGTGGAATGTAAACAAAGAATATAGAAAATAAAATTGAAAAAAAGAAGACAAAACTTAAAAAAAAAGAAAGAAAGAAAAAACCCAGGAATATATGCGAAGGCAGCAAAAAACAAATGACATTAGGACAACATAGCTGTTCGAGCTGTCATCTTTATATGACAATGTGACAGTATATATAGACTATCCAGAGAAACTCTTGAGATTGTCTCAGAGTGTGATGACTCCACTGTCAGCAGGTAGCCTTCTGGCATAAGGAACCTGCAAGTCTGGCACATTCATGGAATAGAGCACTCCAGGTGTTGGCTGGCCTTGGCTTCCAGGAGAAGACAGGAGGAGGTATTGTTCTATTAAGAACAAAGGGCCAGGAAATTCTCAGGCTGAGAACTAATGATTATTGCAGAGATTTGAAAGTCCAGCTCACATGCTCAGGGAGGGAACAATTCTTCCTTTCCCATTAAATTTTAAGAAAAACCAGTGGATGAATATCTGTCAAAAGATATTTGACGGGGGTGGGTGAGGCTTATGACCAGAGAGGAGAAGTATTGATCATAATTCCTCTTAAATATTATATGATGTCTTTCAGAGAGGGAGGCTAATAGGCTTCCTCAATATTTAAGGACCACCACTCGACATCAACCCCTATGCAATTAGATGTGCTTCCTAGGAAATCAGAGCCAGAAAACATGGTCCTTCCTATGCTTTGCTCCACACCTCTTCTGGTGCCCATATCTGCTTGATTGGCAAACACACATAAATCTGAGTTCTATGTGGCTCCTTTCAGGATATCCACTGGTAAAGTAAATGCCCTGTGAATGTAAGCTGGCTGGCCCTCACAGCCCACCTTTCTTCAAGTCCTGGGGTCCCCTGAGCTGTGTCTGAAAGAGACCTGCTTGAAACACAAAAGAAGATATTAAGAGGGAAATCTGCTTTGACTGTCTCTGGAAGGCCCACTGTCTTTGATCTGGTTGCAAACCTGGCTTGCAAATTAACTGCTTAGGGACAAAGAGCCTACCATCCCAGTGTGGGAGAAGAAGCTTTGAGAAAGCTTTTGAAGTAGTCATACTTACCTGGCTGATTCAAGATCTCTGCTTACCTGCTGTACCAGTCTATCTGGCAGCCATTGGGCTCTGTATTTTTTTACTTTTATTTTACTTTTTTAGAGAAAATACAAACAGAACCTCTTCCCCAAATTAAAACAGGGTCTGGGCTGTTCCATGTATTAGTTAAATGGTCTTGCCATTTAACCATGGCATACTAATTAGAAGTGATAGGATGCCAATAGTGATCTGCAGAGTGACTTCAGCATCAGATTGCAAGAAAGGAAAAAAAATTAAATAAAAATTAAAACAAAAGCAAGGTGTGCTTTGGGTTATCTTGGAGAGTACAGTTTCTTCTTATTTGTTGTAAAAAGCCAATTTTAAGACTGCAATGTGCACGTTCAAAAATTCCTTGGCCCATTTGTGTTATAAGGAAT
Source organism: Apodemus agrarius (assembly GCA_964023405.1). NCBI lineage: Eukaryota > Metazoa > Chordata > Mammalia > Rodentia > Muridae > Apodemus > Apodemus agrarius. Next base: position 74,823,433 of record OZ030007.1, on the reverse strand, counting down.
TCCAGTTTTATGTTTAAGATGAGATAATGTTATTGCTAGTGTAAGCTGTCTTAATGACTTTAGGTAATCCCATGATATTAAAGACTTGTAAACACTGATCAATTACATTTTTAGAGGCTTCTCCCAAATGCAGAGAAGTGAAAAGGAATCCTGAACAAGTATCAATGAAAACATGCATATATTTTAATTTTCCCAATTCTGCATAGTTAGTTACATCCATTTGCCAAATATGATTGAGCATAATGCCATGTGGGTTAACCCCTAAATGGGGAACTGGAGATAAGGTAAGACAGTTAGGACATTGTTTCACCATCATTCTTTCTTGCTACTTCGTAGTTTCATGTTGGGGCCTTAATGTGACTAGAAAGTTGGAACTTATTATAATCACATCTAGCCAATTCAACAGGTTCTAAAACTAAAGCCTCTCCTATTAGAGTGATTGCCTTAAGCTAAAGCTCCTGGAAGAATGGAGTAAGCTTGTATATGGACAATATAGATGGGATTTTTTTCTAGCAAGAATGATATTTTGCAATTGACAAAACAAAGATCCTGCTGGTGTATTAAAATTAAATGTGCCACGGGTTTGTAATTAAGCCACAGGTTCTGCAACATACAAGTTATCTGTAAAATGATGAAAGGTATGATTTACAGATTAAAAGACATATAGTACTGCTGTAAGCTCTGCTAATTGATCTGAGAACCCAGGTGTTTCTATAACCATCTGTTGATTATTAATAAGATATGCAGCTTTGGAGGAGCCATCCATGAAAATTAAAAGAGCATTATACTGCAGCTGTAAAGATATCATATTAGGAAATACAGCCTCATGCATATTTTAAAATTTTATTAATTTATCTTGAGGATAATGGTTATCTAGTGTTCCTTCAAATCCTATTTGAGTAAGCAAGCAATCTGTGCTATGCTGCTTTAGCCAAGTATTTTGATCTATGTTAAAAGGCTGAATAAGGATATCTGGTTTTTTGTCAAAATAAGTTAGTGCCTGCTCCCTTCCAAGCAAAATTATCTGGGCTACTGCCTCATAATATGGCAGCATATTACATTTTGGAGACACAGTCAAATAAATCCACATAAGAGCAGCCTTTTGCCATAATAATCCTATAGGTGAATGAGTCATATTAAAAATTAACAGATATAAAGGTAAATTATAACATATATATGTAACAAATTGGTTTTCAATAGCTCTCTTCACGTGCTATAAGGCCAAAAGCGCTTCTGGGGTTAAGGATCTAGGGGATGTAGGATCAGAATTCCCCTGTAGAATATCAAATAAAGGTCATAATTCTCCTGTACTAAGCTTTAAAGAGGGCTGAAGCCAATTAATATCACCTAAAAACCTTTGAAAATCATTTAATGTTTTTAAACTGTCCCTGTGAATAATTATCTTCTGGGGGGAAAAAGCTTGATCTGTAAGTTTGAAGTGCAGATAATAATGAGGATCCTGGAATTGTACTTTCTTTGGTGCTATTTGTAATCCTTCATCGACTAAAGCCTGCTGTAAATCTTTACAACACAAAAGAAAATCCCGAGGATATTTTCCTGCTATCAAAATATCATCAGTGTAATAGACCAAGTAGATCTCTTGCCACTGCTGACTTATAGACTGAATGGCCTGAGCCACAAAGTTCTGACAATTGGCCATGCCCTGAGGAACAACTATCCATTGGTATCTTTTCATAGGTTCCATAAAGTTAATAGAAGGAACACTGAAAGCAAATCTTTCACAATCGTCATGGTGCAATGGAATAGTAAAGAAACAAACTTTCATATCAACCACTATTTTACAATATCCTTTAGGAATGTCCAGGGGAGATGGAAGTCCAATTTGCAAAGCTCCCATGGGTACCATGGTCTCATTAACCTTTCTTAGATCTTGTAACAATCTCCATTTACCAGATTTTTTCTTTATAACAAATATTTGAGTATTCCATGAAGAATGAGATTCTCTTAAATGTCCTGCCTCTAGTTGCTCCTGCAGTATTGAAAAAGGCATCTTTTTTTAAAGATAAAGACCACTCACTGATTAACACACACTGGATTAACATTAAGCCATTAAATCTTATCAACATGGGATGCAGGCAAGATAATGGCCATTACACAAAATGCCCCAAACCTCTAGTGTTAGGGTTAGGCTTAGGTGTTTCAAAACTTTTAATGCTTCAACCTTCTTTTCCTAGTCCCTAACCAGGCAAAAACCCTTGTTCCGGCATTTACTTAGCCACTACCTCATTAGAACCACACTTATAAGGCCCATCTGTGACAAAAAAAATCTCTTCCCCAAAGGGTAGTAGGCAAATTTGGCATAACATAAGGCTGAAATTGTCCAGAATTTCCTTCTTTATCTTTGCAGGTTAGAAGCTTAGCGCTCTGCTTAGGACTAGTGGCATAACCAATCCTTTGGAGGTGAGTGAGTGTTTCTAACAAGGGCCAAGTTGAAGGCCAATCTTGTCCTTTAATAATTATCACATCAGCTCCAATAACTATTAATCTTTCAAACTTTTTTCCTTCAATTGTTAATTTAAGATTAGGACTTTTACTAGTAATAGATTGAATCCAATGCACTCCAGAGGAGTCAAAGCCACTCTGTCCTCTCTTACTCTTAATGAATTTGGAAGGTAGTGGATGCAAGGGAACTAAGACAAGTTCAGCAATTTTTGGTTAGCAGGTACAGTTATAAAATCATGAGGGGAAGCAGCCATAATTTTATTTTCTCCCTCATAATCATTATCTATGACACCTGGATAAATCTGCAACCTTTTACAATAGTACTACTTTATCCTAGAAGCAATTCCCAAGTTTCTGCAGGCAAAGGTCCAAAGACTTCTGTAGGCAGAGACTCAACCCACATTTCTGTATCAATACAACAATGGAGGTTGAACACATATCCAATCCTTCATTTTCTGGTGTTGCCCTGATACTTTCAAAAATGGATTTCCATGGCCTGGCAGCAGCTTCATGGCCATAAGCTAGTTGTAGTGGTTGTCCAGGTGCCTGAGGCTGGCCCGTCTGCCCATTTACTGATAAGGGATGGCCTTCAATATCTGTCTTGGTCTTAAAATCTCTAGCCCAGTGATTACCCTTCCTACATTTAGGACAGACTCCTGGGGTACAATTTGATTGCCTTCTTACAACACCTCTGTTCTTAGGGCAATCACTTTTAAAATGATGCAGACTTCCACATTTAAAATACTTTTTTATCCCCTTGTCTCTGTGAAAGTATCCCTTATATGGTGGTTCCTTGCAAAACTGCAGCTATGGCTAGACCCTGATTGTAAGAAGGCCCAATTTCCAAAAAAAGGCTTATAAGTCTTTCTTTCCCCTGTGAGATCTAATGGCCTCACAACAAGTTCATTAGCATTCTTATAAGCCAGTTGGGTGACTAACAGATACTCTGCTTGAGAATCTCCAAAAATGTGATTAGCTGTTTTTAATAGCCTATCCACAAAATCCTTTAAAAGCTTATCAGGAGCCTGTCTGAAGCCAGTTAAACTTGCACTAATATCCCCTTTTGTTGGTAATAGATTCCACACACAGCAGTCAGTCATTGCAACCTGTACATATGCTCCAATAGGAAACTGAATCTTATTATTATTCCCTTCATATAGACATTCTCCCAGTAGCATTTCAATATCCCAATATGGATTGCCTGCCTGAGCATTCACAACAGCAGTCCTCTTACTAGCTTTACACTGTTGAGAATTCCAAAGCAATAAATCTCCTCCTGACAAAGTAGCCTCACATAGAGTCCTCTAATACTGTGGAGTTAAATTTGACTCCATCACAGTATCCAATAAAGCTTGTGTAAAAGGACCCATAGGGCCATACTGTGCCACAGCTGCTTTTAATTCTTTATCACTTTGAACTCTAATATCTGACATTGTCTAATCCTATTCTGGTCTCTGATCTCAAGGACAGGGAAGGCAAAAATATCAAACATATACTGTCCTTCCCCACAAGCCTGACTTACAGCTCTTTCTAGTGGCAATTGGCACTTCTCAAGATCATTTCTCTTTCCAATACATGATACCCTTTATAGCTCCTGTAACTTATTAGTCAACTTCTACAACTTAATCTCAAACTCCAATTTTTGTAGTTGCATGTTCCTCTGGATATCATCTCCAACAATAGAGGTCATAGGCAGAGCAGAGGGTGCATTAGGAGGCTAATCCTTACGATGATACTCAGCAGTTCCTTTCTTCTTTATAGTCAGCTCATCAACACTGTCTCTATATCTTTCTAATTTAGGGTTGACAGGACCATTTTCTGAGGAGGTCCTCTTAGGCAGGCATTTATCTTGAGATTCCTCAATTTCTCCCTGTATGGTATCTAATACCTGCAAGGTTGCTTCATCAATAGCATACTTCGTAAGTGTCCAGAGGCAGAAGGTGATATTATCTGCCTTGGTGGCCTTTAACGCTTTCCCAGGTTCTCTTATTTAATGGATTTTTTTCTTTCTTGGAACCATGAGCAGCAAGAATCTATCTGATCTAAAATATCTTCTAAGCTTTGTTCTTCTAACCCAATCCCCTTCACCTGGAGTACCTCTTGAAGGCTGTGGACCAAAGCCTGCCTAGAATGTTCCTGTACCATTTTCCACTGTCCATCATAAGCGGATTCAGGATTGGATTGATGCTGTTCCACTTAGCTATATTCTTTTGAACCCAAAACTACAGTTTCAAAAAGCTGAAAGTTTACACTAGCACAAGTATTTAACTCCTATAGTTGCTCACTGTACAGGATACTGTCCTTTTCCGTTTTTCTGTGGAGCTTTGCAAAAACATGGTCACCTCAGGAAATCTCATTTCAGGGCCCTGTTCAGGGGCCAATTTGTAGCTGCCAGGAGCTCCTGTAAACTGGGTACCTGGAAAATAACTTCAGAATATATGGGAATGTGGCAAAAATAAATGACACCAGGACAACATTGCTGTTCGAGATGTAATGTTTTATCAGGGTTTCACAATATATATATATATGGCTTTTAAGGGCAAGTCCCTTCACCAAAACTCTATGGGTGCTGACTTCAATGTTTCCTATACTGCTCAGTGAGTAGCCTGCTTAATTCAGGAAACTGTAGGTCTTGCAGATCAAAGTGCTTCAATGTTCTGTCCCTGGCTAGCTCAGGTGTAGCTAGCAGCACACAAGTAAGTAAACAAACAGGAGGCTGTGTTTTTCTAAGGAGCACAAAGGGCCAGTAACTTCAAGGGCTGAGAACTGGTTATTCGAAAACCCAGCTCAAATGCTGAGGGAAGAAACAGACTTAATATAAAAGGAGCAAATTTCCGATGTGGAAAGATTTAAAGTGTAGTGTTATCTCATCACCATGCATGCTGCAGTCGTGACAACTATTGAACCATTTGATACCCTAACAATATATATAATATTTATTGAGGAATTGCCTCCTGGGAAATCTTAATAAAGAAAACAGTAGTCCACCATTTTTCATTGCTTCTATAACAAATAATATTGGAAGATGAATATTATGACTTTGAGAAAAAGAATATGGACTTTTTATGAGGCAAGGAGTACCTCAGATATGGCCAAACATCCTAAGGTCATAAGTGTGCCCCTTACACTGTTCAAAAACAAAGCCCTTTGTAGGCTTAACTATGGAAGCAAAAGGTATTACATTGGAAGAGGTGCCTACTTAAATATCCTCTTAATTCTGATATTGTAGAAAAGTGATCTGTGCTTTTAGGCACTAATGAAATAGCTCAGTTACTTCTAATCCCAATCTGTATACCACTCACTACTCCCTCTAAAGAGACCTGTACAGAAATTTTAACACCTAAGGAATGGTTTGCTAACATCTAATGCATGGTTTACTGCTGGTTCATTGATCACTGATGAAAGATCAAACAAATAAAAACACAAGAACAAAAACAACTACTGGGTAAGAGCAGTCTTTGACCAGGAAATTTCTAGTACTGAGAAAGCAACAAAATCAGTACAGCACTTTCAGATATAAGACAAACAGCTAGCAAAGCAAAAGCAAAATATGTTATCATCTCCAACTCATGGCAGGTGTGTAGGAAATAGTGCACATATATAAAGATCAAGGTGGAAATGTGCTAACTGTTAAATAAAACCCAAAGATATCTGCTCATGAGAGACATGGTCAAAAATGGCAAAACAGCAAAACTTACCAAAGACATAAACTTGTATATAGCTTGTAAGGCAACACTGACAAAACTTCAGAAAACAAAGAAATTCTTGACGAATTGGCATTATGCTTAATTAAAACAAGAATATTAACATTTACCTGGGAAAATTTAAGAAAAAGTCATCAAGAATTATCAATTACACATACAAAAGTCTTCAATGTTTACCCCCAACACTAAAAATTAAAGAGGAAATGAAAGTAAAATTGAACCTGTAAAATTCTATGAGAGTAATTATTATAAGGAATCCATAGCCAGGCACTGATTCATAGCATCAACTCTAAACTTGTCATGCACATAACTTTAATCCCAACACTTGGAAAACAGAGGCAGTCATATAAAAATTACAGGATTCGCCACACAGGAGCTGGGTTATTCCACAGCCCTCTGTGCACAGGTCATGCCAGGGGATGGCTGATCTCCATGGAGTGCTCTAACTCCCAGGCTTAGAGGTGAGACTGCCACTTTTCTCTCTGGTAACTGTCCAAGGCAGGTCTGGTCAGGGGCACACAGGGCACAGGAATGACTGAACAGCTGGGACTGGTTCCTTCCAGTCATCATTTGCACCCAAGAGCTGGGCTGTTTGACAGCCCTCTGTTCCAGGGGAGAACTGGACTCCAAAGAGTGCTAAAACAGCGATACAAGCTCAAAGGAGGAACAAGTTCCAGCAAGATACAACAAATACAACTAGCACCAGAGATAACCTGATCTTGAAAGGCCAGAAGAACATTATCAACAGAAACCAAGCTACATGACATCATCAAAACCCAGTTCTTCCACAATAGCAAGTAGAGGATAAACCAACACACTGGAAGAGCAAGATTTGGATTTAAAATTGCATCTCCAAATGCTGATAGAGGATTTCAAGAAGGACATGATTAATTCTATTAAAAAATTACAGGAGAAATCAGGTAAACAGCTAGACACCCATAAAGAGGAAACACAAATATCCTAAAAGAATGATAGGAAAACACAACCAAACAGGTGAAGAAATTGAACAAACACATCCAGCATGTAAAAATGGAAATAGAAGCAATAAAGAAATCACAAGGGGATACAACTCAAGAAAGAAAACCTAGGAAAGAAATCAGGAGTCATAGATGAAATCATTACAACAAAATACAAAAGATAGAAGATAGAATATCAGGTACAGAAGATACCAGAGAAACTTTGACACAACAGCCAAAGAAAATGCAAAATGGAAAAAAGTTTCTAACCCAAAAATATACAGGAAATCCAGGAAACATTGAGAAAACCCTACCGAAGGATAATGTGTATATAAAGGGGTAAATGTTTCTAGCTTAAAGAACCAGTAAATATTTTCAACAAAATTATAGAAGAAACTTCACTAACCTAAAGAAAGTCATTCCCTTTCTTCAATCATACAAGAAGCCTACAAAACTCCAAATAGTCTAGACCAGAAAAGAAATTCCTTCCATGACATAATAATCAAAACACCAAATGCACAACCCAAAGAAAGAATATTAAAAGCCCTAAGGGAAAATGGTCAAGTAACATATAAAGACAGACCTAAAATAATTACACCAGATTTCTCTCCAGAGACTATGAAAATGAGAAGTTCCTGGCCATATGTCATACATTGCCTAAGAGAACATAAATGCAATCCCAGACTACTATACCCAGCAAAACTCTCAATTACCTTAGATGGAGAAACCATGGTATTCCATGAGAAAAACAAATTTATACAAACTGATTTCACAAATCCTGCCCTTCAGAGGATAATAAATGGAAATTTACAAGAAGAGGGAAACTACACCCTAGTAAAAACAAGAAATTGATCTTTTAAGAAACCAAAAAGCCACATAAATAAAATTCCAACTCTATCAAAAAATAACATAAAGCAACAAACACTAACACTTTAACAGCTCTGAATATCAATGGACTCAATTCCCCAATAAGAAGACATAACTAACTGGATTTATCTGACACTGTTTAAAAAACAAAAACAAAAACAAAGCAAAGCAAAACAAAGCAAAACAAAACAAACAAACATACAAAAAACCAGAAAACGATTACAAGAACCATTCTGGCAAACTCTATCATTTATCATTGGTCGGGTGATGGATAACACTGAGTCACTTCCTCAAGAGTTCTTTACTGTGGGAGTTCAGAAAGGAAGCAAAGAATGTTTGAAGCAACTGCGTTCTCTCCTGTGTGCCACTTAGTATGAAAACTTACAAAGTTTTCATTGATATTACCCAAATAGAATTATCCACACTGTCAGTATATTGTGTGTTGTAGAAAAATCATAACTTTACCTCACAGAGGTACAGTAAACAAATTATGTATTAAGTGAAACCAAAAAAGGGAAAATGGGTTTCAAAGGGAGTCACAAATTGTTTATGGGTATTAATTTTGCAATTCTTGCTGTTCTAACTATGAGAGCTCCAGAATTCCTCTTCCTACTTGAGTCATTTTCAGAAAAACTGCTAGAATTTTACAGTTTAATTAGGAGAGAGCTGAGTCAATGAATATCTGATGGTGGAATGAATGATGACTCTATCAAAAATGGTGTTATGCTAATAGGAAGAGAAGATCCATTTTGAATTTCAGCAAAGACATAGGCACATTGATAGACTAAAGAGTGTATTTGGACATGATATTGAGGACTAATGAGAGATATGTGATATTAGGGAAATGAGCAAAAAATGCATAAAAATGGGACCACTGGTTGCTGATGATCATTTCAATGTGAATCAAGAGCAGAGTCCACTGTAGAAGAATGCAGAGTAACTGATAGACACTAGCAGGACTAAGAAACTTGTGTGAAAAAGAGAAAAACAAAACAAAACAAAACAAAACAAAACAAAACAAAAAACACCAAACCCTCTGTTTTCAGGCTCGTAAAAGCAAGCACTTGTTGGAATACACAATAGTGACTGGGTTTGGTAACAGTATATTGGATGGATATCCATATAGGGCAGTCACTGAATGGTCTTTCCTTCATTGTCTGTTCCAGACTTTGTCTCTGAATCTCCTCCCATGGGTATTTTGTCCTTCCTTCTAAGAAGAACCAACGTACCACACTTTGATCTTCCTTCTTGAGCTTCATATGGTCTGTGGATTATTATATTGTGTGTATTGTGAGCTTTGGGGCTAATCCACTTATCAGTGAGTACATACCATGTATGCTCTTTTGTGATTGGGTTACCACACTCAGGTAAGATCTAGATCTAGATAGAAAGATATTTTCTAGATCCATCCATTTGCCCATGAATTTCATGAATTCATTGTTTTTAATAGCAGAGTTGTACTCCATTGCATATATGTACAACATTTTCTGTATTCACTAATTTGTTGAAGGACATCTAAATTTTTTCTAGCTTCTGTGTATTATAAATAAGGCTTCTATGAACATAGTGGAGCATGTGTCCTTATTACATGTTGGTGCATCTTCTGAGGAAATGCCCAGAGTAATATAGCTGGGTCCTCAGGAACTATGATGTCCAATTTTCTGAGGAACCTCCAAAGTGATTTCCATCATTGTTGTACAAGCTTGCAATCCCAACAACAATGGGGTAGTGTTTTTCTGTCTCCACATCTTCCACTGGATCTGCTGTCCCCTGAGTATTTGATCTTAGCCATTCTGATTGTGTGAGGTGGAATCTCAGGGTTGTTTTGATTTGCATTTCCCTCATGACTAATCATGTTGAACATTTCTTTAGATGCTTCTCTGACATTTGGTATTACACATTTGAGAATTCTTTGTTTATCTCTCTACCCTGTTTTTAATAGGGTTATGTGATTCTTTGGAGTCTAACTTCTTGAGTTCTTTCACATGTTGGATAATAGCCATCTATAGAGTGTAGGGTTGGTAAAGATCTTTTCACAATCTGTTGATTGTAATGTTGTCCTTGACAGTGCCCTTTTGCTTACAGAAGCTTTGCAATTTTCTGAGGTCACATTTGTCAATTATTGATCTTAGAGCATAAGCAATGGTTGTTGTATACAGGAAATATTCCCCTGTGCCCAAGTTCTTCAGGCTCTTGCCCACTTTCTTTTCCATTAGTTTCAGTGAATCTGGTTTATGTGGAGGTCCTTTATTTACTTGGACTTCAGTATTGTACAAGGAGATAAGAATGGTCTGATTTTCATTCTTCTACATGCCAAAGACAGTTGAACCAGCACCATTTGTTGAAAATGCTGTCTTTTTTTCCCACTGGATGTTTTTAGCTCCTTTGTCTAAGATCAAGTAACCATAGGTGTGTGGGTACATTGCTGGATCTTTAAGTTTATTACATTGCTCTACCTACCTGACATTGTACAAATACCATGTAGTTTGTTTTTAATCACTATATCACTCTTGATTTTTTAAAAGTATATCATTGTTGTACTTGTATTTTTCTATCTAGAACAGGGTATCTCACAGGGAAGTGCAATCACACTAGTTTCTGAGGATGAGTATCTAACTATGAGGACCTTTAATTACTCAGCATTATTTAACCTTGAATGAATCTTGTTTGAACTTTCTTGCTGGCTGTTGTAGACTACATCATCTTCCATTAGGATTAAATTTGATTTAATTAGGTAGATCTTTTATCTTCCACTGATTCAATTCCTCCCTAGTCAAATTGTTTTGTATTTTCACAAAGCACTATTTGAAGATATCCAGTATTTTCAGTATGCTTTGTTCCATTTGGGTACATAGTAGGAGTCATGTTATACTGCTAGAAGTATGAAGAACTAATGCTTGCAAGAAGAATGAACTTCAAACTTTCCTTGACCTATCTTCTGGCAACTAAAAGATATTAGTAGGAAGAGAAACAAATAAAATGAAATTGGGGTTCACCTTGTGGAAAAAAAACTTGTCAGTCACATGTCAAAAAGTAATTTTTATATTCTTACGTAGTATATTTCAAATTTCCTAATCTGGACACTCTTAAAAATAGTTCATTAAGTTGTGATCATCACATAGGAATAAAATTATATTTATTTATACTGCATAACAGTAATTTCATTAGTGCTATGAAATGTAAAAATGAATATTTTCAATGCAGGGTATCTGACAAGCAACCAGTGTAAAATGTTCATTTGATCCTGCATGGGTCACAACACACAGTATGAAAAGTATTTTGTAGTACAAAGCTCCTAGAAATTGTGAAGAAAGTAGGACACTCCCTGCAAATCCAAAGTCCTAAACCAACAGAAGAACATGAAGGACATCTGCCCATGAACATTTGCTACTCGTTCAGTACCCTGCAAACAGCCCATGCCCAATTACAGGCCACACTTGCTGGAAAAGAAGTTCCAAGATCCAGCAGACACACCCTGCCCAATTACAGGAAATGACAACTGGAAGAACCATGTCTCTAGAAAGACACACTATAACCATGACCCATGTAGGCCAGAAGTCTAGCAAACAACTCCAAGAGACTCCTCTTGCCCAAGTACAAGAATTGTCTTATTTAGCCAGCTCCCAGTCTGAGTGAAGACACTGCTTCATTACATGCCTTGAAGGGGGCAAAATTTCAGCACACAACTGGGTGAAGACACATTCTCCAACCACAAGACACATAGGCCAGAATATATGAGAGGAAATAGACAGATCAAAAACTCCATCCATCATAGACATTCCAAAAACTCAGTACCTAGATCTGTAATCAACCAAACCCAGACACATAAACTCGAGCATAAAAACAGTCAGAGTTCTGCAAGGTCCCTTGTGCTCCATAGTCTAACTGTTGGCTCAGTCCTCAGTCCAGTGTTGCCTTGTACAACCCCAAGATAGTTACTTCACTATGGAAAGTTCTTTTATTTATTTATTGCATATCATCTTCATTTGCAATGCCAATTGTAGACCGTTTCCCTATTTCCCCCTCCTAAAATAACCCAACACCTCTTCCAACCCCCAGCCTCCATATATTTGCAGCTACATCTGACCCACTCTCACATCTCCCCACCTTGATTTCCCTTTCTTGGGGCATCTACTGAGACTTCACCTGACCAAGGACCACTCCTCCTACTGATGCCCAACAAAGCATTCCTCTGCAACATTTTTGTCAGGAACCATGTGTACCACTTGGTTGATGGTTTAGTCCCTTGGAGCCCTGGTTAGTCTGAGTGGCTGAAATCATTCTTCTTCCCATGGGGCTGTAAAATTCTTCAGCTAATCCAGACCAACCTCCAGCTTCCCCATTCAGGACCCTATGCCCAGACACATGGTTGTCTGCTAGTATCTGACTCTAATTGTAAGGCTCTGGCCGGGCCCCTCTAGAGACAACCATGGTATGCACCTTTTGGTATACAGTTATTTGTTTTCATTCAATATATTCTTTATACATTTCAAATTATTTCCCCTTTCCACAATCCTCCCTCTTCAAAGTCACAGCTTGACTGAAGTTCAGACTAGATCTGGCTGAACGGTTGAATGAGGCCAGATGACCTGGATTCCAAGTCCCAGGGTGTCCAAGCAGTTGGGCTCGGTCTATCTGAGAATGAATCTCACCAAAATTTTTCACTCTCTAATATGTAAATCTCAAGATAAATTTAAGTACCGTCTAGATATTTGCATGGATTTTGCTAGTCTGTGTATTGTGCACATACTAGTTAAGGATGAAGTTCTTCTCTTTGTTTGAGAATGTGAAAATAAACTGTCTTTTTTATGGGCCAATTTTAATAATAACAAATCATAAGTCTACATTTATGCTACATGAAGAAGGGCACAAAGAATCTTTACATGTCCTGTTAGATTCTCTTGATGTTTTCTTGTAATTCAGCTAGTCTCCCTCTGCCATATCTGATCCTTACCTCACTTTAAGAGTTCGAGAGCATAAATACCATTTCTGTGAAGAGAAAAGTAGAGCTTTTCTTCCAAAATAGCATGTCCTTGAGCCATGCCACCTTCTTCAGAACATCTGATTTGAAACCATAATGAATAGATTTCCTTCCTGTACCCATTTACCCTTCTAGCATCCATTTCATCTGCATGCCAAGTATTTTGAGAAAACGCAGCTGATCTGTGCAGTCGGCTCTTCTCCTGAACATCCACTGTCTGTTCACCCGTCTAACTGGATCCCTGACACATGTATGCTGGGTCATGTCCACCTAGTTGAAGATTTCCACAGATCCATGTGTCTTATTGTCTATATCAAGGATATATACCAGACACCTATGACAACAGGATTATCGAGGGTAACTACCCCTCTCTAATACCTGCTTAAACAGGAGCATCCAGGGAGAACTGGATGACATAAGGTGCATGAAAGAACACAATCAACAAAATCCAAGGAAATATTATCTTTAGAGGACAGCAATTTTACTACACTAAATAATAGGCTAACACAACCCTAACACAAAAAAATTATCTTATATCCAATTAAGTAAAGATGATATTACCGTTTAAATTGGAAATGAATAAAATACTTAAATGAATACAGGAAAATACAATTACAAAAATTAGAAGCCTTTAAAAGGGGAGGAAATCGCTTTTTTTTAATTTTTATTTTCTATATTCTATGTTTACATTCGAAAGGCTTTCCCCTTTCCCAGTTCCCCCCTCCCTATGTCCCATAGTTCCTCTCCCCCCCAACTATTCCCCAATCATTCCCCCTCCCCCCACAGTTTCTCTAGATAACTGGATCCAATCGTTCCAGGCCCAGGGTCCTCTCCTTTCTTCTTGGGAATCATTTGACTTGCTAATTGTGCCTTGAGTATTTAGGGCTTCTGGGCTCATTAATATCCACTTATCAGTGATTGCATTTCATGTGTGTTCTTTTGTGATTGGGTTAGCTCACTCAGGATGATATTTTCCAGGTCTAACCATTTACCTACAAATTGCATGAATTCATTATTTTTAATTGCTGAGTAGTACTCCATTGTATAAATATACCACATTTTCTGTATCCATTCCTCCTTTGAGGGATATTTGGGCTCATTCCAATTTCTGGCTATTATAAACAAGGCTGCTATAAACTTAGTGGAGCATGTGTCTTTATTGTATGCAGGGGAATCCTCTGGGTATATGCCCAGGAGTGGTATGACAGTGTCCTCTGGAAGGGACATGCCAAATTTTCTGAGGAACTGCCACACTGATTTTCAGAGCTGTTTTACCATTTTGCGATCCCACCAACAGTGGAGGAGTGTTCCTCTTTCTCCACATCCTCGCCAGCATTTGTTGTCTCTTGAGTTTTTAAACTTAGCCATTGTGACTGGTGTGAGGTGGAATCTCAGGGTTGTTTTGATTTGCATTTCTCTGATGACTAATGATGTTGAACATCTCTGAAGGTGTTTCTCAGCCATCCGAATTTCTTCTGGTGAAAATTCTTTGTTTAGCTCTGTACCCCATTTTTTGATAGGGTTATTTGATTCTTAGGGGTCTAACTTCTTGAGTTCTTTGTATATATTGGATATTAGCCCTCTGTCAGATGTGGGGTTGGTGAAGTTCTTTTCCCACTTTGTTGGTTGTCATTTTGTCCTTCTGAAAGTGTCCTTTGCCTTGCAGAAACTTTGTAATTTTATGAGGTCCCATTTGTCAATTATTGATCTTAGAGCATAAGCTATTGGTGTTTTGTTCAGGAACTTTCACCCTGTGCCTATGTCCTCCAGGGTCTTCCCAATTTTCTTTTCTAATAGTTTCAGTGTGTCCGGTTTTATGTGGAGGTCCTTGATCCACTTGGAGTTGATCTTAGGGCAAGGAGATAAGAGTGGGTCAATTTGCATTCTTCTCCATGTTGACCTCCAGTTGAACCAGCACCATTTGTTGAAAAGACTACCTTTTTTTCCACTGGATGGTTGTGGCTCCTTTATCAAAGATCAAGTGACCATAAGTCTGTGTGTTAATATCTGGGTCTTCAATCCTATTCCATTGATCCACTTGCCTGTTGCAGTACCAATACCATGCAGTTTTTAACACAATTGCTCTGTAGTACTGTTTAAGGTCAGGGATATTGATTCCCCCAGAAGTCCTTTTATTGTTGAGAATAGTTTTAGCTATTCTGGGTTTTTTGTTGCTCCAGATGAATTTGAGAATTGCTCTTTCTAGATCTATGAAGAATTGAGTTGGGATTTTGATGGGGATCGCATTGAATCTGTATATTGCTTTTGGTAAGATGGCCATTTTTACTATATTGATCCTGCCAATCCAGGAGCAAGAAATATTTTTCCATCTTCTGAGGTCTTCTTCGACTTCTTCCTTCAAGGACTTGAAGTTCCTGTCATACAGATCTTTTGCTTGTTTGGTTAGAGTTACACCAAGGTACTTTATATTGTTTGTGGCTATTGGGAAGGGTGCTATTTCCCTAACTTCTTTCTCAGCCTGCTTGTCCTTTGAGTACAAAAAGGCTACTGATTTGCTTGAGTTAATTTTATAACCAGCCACTTTGCTGAAGTTGTTTATCAGCTGTTGAAGTTCTCTGGTGGAGTGTTTTGAGTCACTTAAGCAACTATCATATCATCTGCAAATAATGACAGTTTGACTTCTTCCTTTCCAATTTGTGTCCCTTTGACTTCCTTATGTTGTCTAATTGCTCTCGCTAGAACTTCAAGTACTATATTGAAAAGATATGGAGAGAGAGGGCAGCCTTGTCTAGTCCCTGATTTTAGTGGGATTGCTTCAAGTTTCTCTCCATTTATTTTGATGTTGGCTACTGGTTTGCTCTAGATTGCTTTTACTATGTTTAGGTATGGGCCTTGAATTCCTGCTCTTTCCCAGACTTTTAGCATGAAAGGATGCTGAATTTTGTCGAATGCTTTTTCAGCATCTAATGAGATGACCATGAGTTTTTTTTTCTTTTAGTTTGTTTATGTAGTGGATTACATTGATGGATTTCCGTATGTTGAACCATCCCTGCATCCCTGGGATGAAACCTACTTGATCATGGTGAATGATCATTTTGATGTGCTGGAAAGGTGCAGGTACACAGACCCCATCTGGGGCCACCGTGCAGGGAGATCTGCTAAGCTCTCGCCCCCAGAAGGGCCCAGTGGTGGGCGCCTAAGCTCTGCCACACTTCCCGGCAAGCTTAGGCTGTGCACCGAGGCAGCTGGAGGCACCCAGCTCCCCAGGACCTTGGACCAGCGATAGCGGCAGGCCTCCATATTGCAACCAGGACACTGCTGGAAAGGCGCAGGTAGACAGATTCCATCAGGGGCTACCGTGTGGGGGGATCTGCTAGGCTCTCGCTACTAGGCAGGCCCAGCGGAGCCCACCAAGTCTCTGCTGCACTCCCCCGCACTTCCCGGAGACCTCAGGCCATGCAGGAAGGCAGCGGGTGGCAGCCAGCTTGTGATCCCGTTGAGCAGCAATCACGCATAACCACCAGTAGAGAAATAACAGGTGAGACCAGCCTCACGGGAGGAAATCTCTTAAAGAAATACAGAAAATTAAAATGTAACTGGTGAAGGAAATAAAGAAAACTCTGTAAGACTTAAAATGGAAATAGAAGCAATAAACAAAACACAAAATGAAGTAATTCTGAAGATAGCAAATTGTCCTTCTTTATTTCTCTTTCTATCTTACACACACACACACAAAGAAACACACAGACACACAGACACACAGACATACACACTCACACACACACACACACACACACACACACACACACCATCACTACCACGACCACCGATATAAAAATTATATAGGAATTTTCATTTTTTGGTCCATACTATTTTACAACATTTTGAACTGAATTACCCTATAAAACGACAGAGACTAACTGAATGAATGTAAACATATGATCTCTCATTTTGTTCCATAAAAGAAACATACCTACTTAGAATATAGGGTTGGTAAGAAATTTCCCAAGCAAATACACTGAAGAAGAAAGTTGAATAGCCTTTTGAAAAATATAATAAAATAGATGTTCAAATTTGATCAAAAGATACATGGAAGGACACTGTCAAACTCATGGAGGAGAAAGCTACCGAGATGATACCTCAATTCTGAACATTTATATTCCAAACACCAGAACACCTACATTTGCAAAAGCAATTTACTGAAATTTGAATCAAACATTAAAGCTCACACTTTAATGCTGTGAAATTAAACACCTAAATATCACTAAGTGACTGGTTGTGGGACAGAAACTACACATAGAAAACAATGAAACTAATAGAAGCTAGGAATAACATAGACTTTAAATTTAGCTACAGAGTATATGAGCAAAACACAAAAAATACACATTCTTCTCTGCACTTCATGAATTCTTCTCCAAAATTTAGCCCATAAATTTTCACAAAGCATCAACAGATACAAGCATACTTAAATAACTTCTCTTATCTTATTATAAAACCATGAAATAAAGCTGGACTTCAATAACACAAATACCAGAATACCTGAACAGGCATGGAAACTGAACAACTCTCTACTTAAGGGTGCATGAGTCTGAGAAAAAAATTTAAAAATGTAAATCTCTTTCGAGATTTCAATAAAAAGAAGGCACACTATTCTCAAATTAATGGTACATAATGAAAGCAGTGTTTAAAGGAGATTCATCCTCACTTGTGCTCTTCTTCTTGTTAACTTTCTTCAATTCTGTGTATTCTGGGTATTCATACCTTTCTTGGCTACTGTCAATGTACAAACAAGTCCATACCATACTTGTCCTTTTGGGTCTTCATTTCTTCACTCATGATGATATTTCCCTAGTTCTATTCATTTACCTGAAAAACTCCTGATGCCCTCATTCTTAATAGCTGAGTAGCATTCCGTGCCATAAGTGACCCATAATTTTCTGTTTATTGTTCTCTTGTGAGGCATCTGGGATTTTTCCAGCTTCTGGTTTTGACAAATGAAGCTAAGATGACCACATGGAACACAAAACCCTGTAGCATAGTGGGGCACCTTTTGGGTCTATGCCCAAGAGTGGTAGAGCTGGGTGTTAAGGTAGATCAATTTCCAGTTTTCTGAGGAACCTCCAAATTGATTTTCAAAGTGTTGTACAAGTTTGAAATCCCATCAGCAATGGAGAAGATTCCTCTGTCTCCACATCATAAATAACATTTGCTGACACCTGAGTTTTTGCTCTCAGCTATTCTGATTGTTTTATGATGGAATCTCAGGGTTGGTTTGGTTTGCATTTCCTGATCACTATGGATGTTGAACAGTTTTTAGGGCTTAACAGCCATTTCAGAGTCCTTTTTTTGTGAATTCACTGATTAGTTCTCTATCCCATTTTTTGATTGGAGTGTTTGGATTTTTGGAGATTATCTTCTTGAATTCTTCATATATTTTGAATATTATCCCTCTCTTTCATGTGGTGTTAGATAAGACTCTCTCCCAATCTGTAGGTTAGAAATTTGTCCTATTGACGTCATTTTTTGCCTTACAGAAGGTTTTCAGTTTCATGAGCTTCCTTTTGTCTATTCTTGGTCTTAGAGCCTGAGCCATTCAAGCTGTGTTTAGGAAATTTTCAATAATGCCATAGAATTTAACACTCTTTCTCACTTTTCTTCTATTAGATTGAGTGTATCTGATTTTATCTTGATGTCATTGATCCACTTGGACTTGAAATTTATGTAAGGGACTCATATCTATCTGTTTTCATTTTTCTATATACATTCTGCCTGTAAGACAAGTATCATTTATGGAAGGTGCGTTTAATTTTCCATTATTTAATTTGCCTTCTTGTTAAAGAACAAGTGAAAAGAAAGCAATAATGTGTGCAGAGGGAGGGAGGGATCTGGGTGGGAATGAGATCTGAGTGGGGAAAAGAACATGATCATGTATAGGGTGGAGGAAGAGACTGAATTCCTGAGGGACAGCAGAATTAATAAAACGGATAACCTTAAAAGGTAAGAGGTATGTGTGTGAGGGAACCCTCTAGAATTTACTAGAGACCTTGGAGGTGAGAGACACTCATGAATCAATGGGAGGGACCTGATATGAAATGACCTACAATAGAGAGAGCTAACTTGTGGAGTCCACCTCCAAAGGAAGGATAGGTCATCAAGTGGAGTGATAGGGTTGCCTTTTCATGGTCAGGAACACTGACTCATATTTGTCCCTGTCAAGGTTAATTGCAGGGTCAAAATTGAAGAAGAACCTGAGAGAGAGGATGCCATGTGACAGGCCATTTTCTAATCCAGTACTGGTGGAAGTTCCAAGGGCTGACACTGTTACTGACGCTATGGTATGCTTTAAGATGGGAGCATGGCATGGCTGCCTTTTATGAAACCCAACAAGCAGCAGAAAGAGTCTGGTGCAGATAATTAGTCTCACCCAATGGACAGAACCTGGGGAGCCATGGGATTGAATTAGGGAAAAGCTGGAAGAAACTGTGGTGGGGGGTGAACTCATCAGATTACCAGCAGTCTCCAATAACCTGTACACAGGATATCTCAAAGACACTCAACCACCTACCAAGCAGCATACACCAGCTGGTATGAGGACCATGACATTTATAAATCATTGGACTGCCCGGTCTGGCCTCAGTGAGAGAAGATACACCTTACCCATGAGAGTCTTGAGGCCCCAGGTAAGGGTGTGATCTGATGGGCTTGAGGAGAGGGGTGGGACATCTTCTTGGAGATGTAAAAGGAGATATGTAAAGTGAAGAGGTGGAGTGAACATATCCATAGTAGGATATTGTTTGGAATGTAATTGAAGATTAAGTGATCATTATCATCATCATAATCATCATCATCATCATCATCATCATCAGCAGCAGCAGCAGCAGCAGCAGCAGCATTTTCATCACCACCATCACAGGAAAACCAATGTGGGAAAAATATAAGTGCATAGCACTGTGTGCTTCCACAAAAGAATTAGAAATTTCTCATATCATCAGTTGAAAGTATACATGAAAGCTCTAGAAAAATAAGCAAACACACATAACAGGAACAGAAAGTAGGAAATAATCAAAAAAGTCTCAAATCAGTCAAATAGAAACAATGGAAACAATACCAAGAATCTACAAATCTAAGAACTGAATTTTTCAGAAAATTCAGAAAAATAAACTCTTAGTCAATCAAACTAAATCATAGAGACAAACAAAATAAGAAAATGAGCAGGGTGACAGAAGTATAGATGACCAAGTAATTCAGAGTAGAGTCTGTCTTTTTCTTTTTATTCGATATACTCTTTATTTACACTTCAAATGCTTTCCCCTACACCGGATCTTCCCTCCCCAAAAGTCCCATAAGCCCTCTTCCCTACCCTGGATCCTCAATCAAATCCTACATGGTATCTCCATACATTGCTGTACCTACCTTTCCAGAACTAGGTCAGTGCCTCTCCCTTCCTCTTGGGCATCATTTGAATTGTGATTTTTTTCCTACGTTTTCCAATTTTCTGGGATAATATATGCTTATAGTGAGTGAATACCATGTGTGTTCTTCTGTGATCAATGAGGGTCACCTTACTCATGACAACATTCTCCAGTTCCACCCACTTGCCTAAAAATTTCATGAATTCATTGTTTTCAATAGTTTAGTAGTGTTCCATAGCCTAAATATATCACATTTTCTGTATCCATTCTTCCGTTGAGGGACATCTGTGTTGTTTCCAGCTTCTGGCTATTATAAATAGGGCTGCTATGAACATAATGGATCATGTGTCATTATTACATACAGGGGAATCCTCTGGGTATATGTCCACGAGTGGTAGAGCAGGTCTTCCTGCAGTATCCTGCCCAGGTTTCTGAGGAACCACCAAACTGAATTCCAGAGTGGTTGTACCAGCTTGCAACCCCCCAGCAGTGGAGGAGTGTTCCTTATTATCCACATCCTTGCTATCACCTACTTTCTCCTGAGTTTTAATCTTAGATTCTCTGACTGTTGTAAGACCAAGTTTCTGGATTGTTTTGATTTGCATTTCCCAGATGACTAAGAATGTTGAACATTTCTTTAGGTGCTTCTCAGTCATTTGATATTCCACAGGTGAAAATTCTTTTCTTAGGTCTGTTCATGATTTTTAATGGGGTTATTTGGACCTCTGAAGTCTGCTTTCTTGAATTCTTTGTATATCTGGATATAAGCCCTCTGTTGCATATTGGGTTGATAAAGATCTTTTCCCAATATGTTGGTTGCCATTTTGTCTTATTGAAACTGTCCTTTCTCTTACAGAAACATAGCGATTTTATGAGGTCCCATTTGTCAATTCCTGTTCTTAGAGAATAAGCTACTGGTGTTCTGTTAAGGAAATTTTCCTCTGTAAACTTGTCCTCAAGGGTCTTTCCCAGTTTCTTTTCTATTAGTTTTAGTCCGGTTTTATTTGGATGTCCCTGATCCTCTTGGACATGAGCTTAATAAAAGATAAGTTTAGATCAATTTGCATTCTTCTGCATGCTGGCCTCCAGTTGAACGTCACCATTTGTTGAAAAGGCTATCTTTTTCAAACTGGATGGTTGTAGCTCCTTTGTCAAAAATCAAGTGACCATAGGTTTAGATTCATTTCTGGATCTCCAATTCTGTTCCATTGATCTACTTGCCTGCCACTGTACCAATACCACACAATTTTTAATATAGTAGCTGTGTAATACTGCTTGAGGTTGGACATAGTGATTCCTCCAGAAATCCTTTTACTGTTGAGAATAGTTTTATATATCCTGTTTTTTCTTTTTGTTTTTGTTATTCCAGATGAATTTGAGAAATGCTCTTTCTTACTCTATGATGAATTGAGTTAAGATTTTGATGTGGATTTCATTGTATCTTGCTTTTGGCGTGATGGCCATTTTTCTATATTAATCCTGCCAATTTAAAAGCATGGAAGATTTTCCCAACCTCTGACATCTTCTTCAATTTCTTTTTTCAAGGACTAAAATTCCTTTCACACAGCTCTTTCTCTTGTTTGGTTAGAATCACACCAAGGTATTTTATATTGTTTGTGGCTGTTATGAAGAGTGTCATTTCCCTAATTTCTTTCTCTGCCTGTTTACTCAAGGCTACTTATTTGCCTGAGTTAATTTTATATCCAGCCACTTTGCTGACGTTGTTTATCAGCTGTAGGAGTTCTCTGGTAAATTTTTTGGACACTTAAGTATACTGTCATATCATCTTCAAATAGTGATTATTTGAATTCTTTCTTTCCAATTCGTATCCTTTTGACCTCCATTTTTTTTGTCTAATTGGTCTATCTAGAAGTTCAAGTGCTATATTAAATACATATGGAGAGAGGGAGAAGCCTTGTCTACTCCCTGATTTTAGTGGTATTGCTTCAAGTTTCTCTGCATTTAGTTTGATGTTGACTACTGCTTTGCTGTATATTGCTTTTATTGGTTTAGGTATTGGTCTTGATTTCCTGTTTATTCCAAGACATGAAAGCATGCTGAATTTTGTCAAATGCTTTTTCATCATCTAATGAAATGAACATGTGTTTTTTAATTTGAGTTTGTTTGTGCAATGGATTACATTAATGGATTTCCATATGTTGAACCAATTCTGCATTCCGTGGATTAAGACTATATGATCTTGGTAAATGAGCATATTGATGCATTCTTGGATTCAGTTGGCAAGAATTTTATTGAGCAATTTTGCATCGATATTCATAAGGGAAATTGGTTTAAAGTTTTCTTTCTTTGTTGGTTCTTTTGGTGGTTTTGGTATCAGGGAAATTGTGGATTCATAGAATGAGCTGTGCAGTGTGCCTTCTGTTGGTATATTGTGGAATTTTTGGAAGAGTATGGGTGTTAGGTCTTGTTTGACAGTATGATAGAATTCTGAACTAAAACTATCTGGTCCTTTGATGTTTTGGTTGGGAGACGGTCAATGAGAATTTCTATTTAGGGGCTATGTGACCATTTAGGTGGTCTGTCTGATACTGATTAAACTTTGTTAGTTCGTATCTGTCTAGGAAATTGTCAGTTTCATTAATATTTCCATTTGTGTTGAATATAGGCTTTTTGTAATAGAATCCGATAATTTTTTTTAAATTTCCTCAGTTTCTGTTGTTATTTCTAACTTTTTATTTCTGATATTGTTAATTTGGATAGTGTCCCTGTTCCTTCTGGTTAGTCTGGCTAAAGGTTTATCAATATTCTGGACTTTCTTAAAGAACCAGCTCCTGATTTTGTTGATTCCTTTTATGGTTCTTTTTGTTTCTACTTGGTTGTTTTTCGGCCTGTGTTTGATGATTTCCTGCCTTCCACTCCTCTTGGGTGTATTAGCTTCTTTCTGTTCTAAAGCTTTCAGGTGTGCAGTTAAGGTGCTAGTGTATGCTTTCTCCAGGTTCTTTTTGTAGGCCCTCAGAGCGAAGATGTTTCCTCTTAGCACTGTTTTCATTGTGTCCCACAAATTGCGGGATATTGTGCCATCATTTACATTAAATTCTGAAAAGGACTTGATGTCTTTCAATATTTCTTCCTTGACCAAGGTATTATTGAGTAGAACATTGTTAAGCTTCCATTTGCATGTGGACTTTCTGTTGTTTTTGTTACTATCAAAGATCACACTTACTTCATAGTGTTCTGATAGGAGCCATGGAATTAGTTTGATTTCCTTTTATCTGTTGATGTCTGTTTTGTGACCAATTATATGGTCAATTTTGGAGAAGGTAGCATGAGGTGCTGCGAAAAAACATATTCTTTTGATTTAGGATGAAATGTTCTAGAGATATCTATTAAATCCATTTGGTCCAAAACATCCGTTAGTTTCACTGCATCTCTGTTTAGTTTGTGTTTCTTTGATCTGTCGATTGAGAGAGTTGAGTGTTAAAGTCACCTCAATTATTGTGTGGGGTGTGATGTGTGCATTAAGCTTTAGTAAAGTTTCCTTTATGAAGGAGTGTTCCCTTGTATTTGTGGCATAAATATTCAAAATTGAGAGTTTTTCCTGGTAGATATTTTCCTTTGAAGAGTATAAAGTGTCCTTTTTTTTCTTTTCTTTTTCTTAATGATGACTTTTGTTTAAAAGTCTCTTTCCTTGGACAATAGAATGGCTATGGCAGCTTATTTCCTGGGACCATTTCCTTGGAAAACTGTTTTCCAGCCTTTTGTTCTGATGTAGATTGTATTTGACACTGAGATGTGTTTCCTGTATGCAGAAAAATGTTGGGACTTATTTACATATGCAGTCTGTTAGTCTATGTCTTTTTACTGGGGAATTGAGAACATTGATGTTAAGAGACATTAAGGAATAGTGATTGTTGCTTCCTGCTATTTTTGATGTAATTTTTATGTTTGTGTGGTTATCTTCTTTTGGGTTTGTTGAAGGAAGATTTTTTTTTTTTTTTGCTTTTTCTTGTGTGTATTTTCCCTCCTTTTGTTGGTGTTTTCCATTTATTATCCTTTCAATGGCTGGATTGGTGGAAAGATACTGTGTACATATGTTTTTGTGCTGAAATACCTTGGTTTCTCCATCTATGGTAATTGACAGATTTTCTGGATATAGAAGTCTGGGTTGACATCTGTGTTCCCTTATTGTCTGTATGCCATCTGCCTAGGCTCCTCTTGCTTTCAAAGCCTCTGGTAAGAAACGTGGTGTAATTCTGATAGGTCTATCTTTATATGGGACTTGACATTTTCCCCTTACTGCTTTTAATATTCTTTCTTTGTATAGTGTATTTGGTGTTTTAATTAGTATATGATGGGAAGAATTTTGTTACTGGTCAAATCTATTTGGAGTTTTGTAGGTTTCTTGTATGTTCATGAGCATCTCTTTCTTTAGGTTAGGGATGTTTTATTCTATCATTTTGTTGAAGACTTTTACTGGCCCTTTAAGTTGGAAATCGTCACTCTCTTCTATACCTATAATCCTTAGGTTTGTTCTTCTCATTTTGTCCTGGATTTCCTAGATATTTTGGGTCAGGAGCTTTTTGCACTTTTTATTTTCTTTGACTGTTATATACATGCTTTCTTTGGTATCTTCTGCATCTGAGATTCTCTCTTCTATCTCTTGTATTTTGTTGTTGTACTTGGATCCATGACTCCTGACATCTTTCCTAGGATTTCTATGTCCCAATTTGTTTCCTGTGTGGTTTCATTTTTGTTTCTAACTCCATCTTTAGATCCTGGATTGCATTGTTCAATTCCTTAACCTGTTTTCTTGTGTTTTCCCTTATTTCTTCATGGGGTTATCCCTGATTACTTGTGATCCATAATTTTTTTTATTTTATTTTATTTATTGAAAAGGGACTAGCAAACACTTTATGATAAAATTAACAATTTACATTGAAAATATTTGAGATAAACATTAAAATTGACAATTTTCATGGAAAGTTAAAGAGTAAAGTGGTAGAAATATAAATCCTTGCTAAATTAAATGAAATAAGGAATAGAAACGTTTTATGATAGAATTGAAGTTTTACATGGGAAATATTTCTAATAAAATTGTAAAAACATAGAAAAACAAGACAGAATTGAAGATTATCATGGAAAATTTTAAATAGATATAATAATAGTAGGCATAAAAGTATTCCTAAGTTGATTAAAAGTGAAATCATAAAAAATTTGATAAACTTGAAGATTTACATGGAAATATTTCTGATAAAATTGAAGAAATATATAGAAAAAACATTTTAAAATTAAATATTATTATGGAAATTATACAGGTAAAATGATAGGTGTAAAGATAATTTGAAGATTATTGAAGGTGGCATTATAAATATTTTCAGATAAAATTGAAGATTTTCATGGAAAATATTTCTGGTAATATTCGAGAAGTATGTAGTCAAACTCGTTAAAACTGACTATTTCATTGAAAATTTTACATATAAAATGGTAGACAAAAACTCTTTCTAACTTAATTGAAGGTAGAGTTAGTAAAATTTGTGATAATATTAAAGATTTACATTGATATAATTTCTGATAAAGAGGAAATATATAGAAAGACATTAAAATTGAAGTTTATCTTGAAAAATAATGCAGATAAAAAGGTAGAGTTAAAAAATACTAAATTAATTAAAAGGGGAATTACAAACATGTTCTGATACAGTTGAAGATTTACATGGTAGATGTTTTAATAGTATATGTGTTTTCATTGGGGAGTTGAGTCCTTTGTAGTTAAGAAATATTAAGCAATAGTGATTGTTGCTTCCTGTTATTTTTATGTTTGTGTGGGTATCTTTTGGGTTTGTTGGAAGATGTTTAATTTCATGCTTTTCTAGGGTGTAGTTTCCTTCGTGTTGGCATTTCCCATCAATTATCCTTTGTAGGGCTGGATTTCTGGACAGATATTGTATAAATTTGGTTTTATCATGTAATATCTTTGTTTCTCCATCTACAGTGATTGAGAGTTTTGCTGAGTATAGTAGCTTAGGCTGTCATTTGTGTTCTCTTAGGGTCTGTATGAGGTCTGCCCAGGATCTTCTAGCTTTCATCTTCTCTGGAGAGAAATCTGGTGTAATTCTGATAGGTCAGCCTTTATAAGATACTTGACCTTTTTCCTTTACTACTTTTAATATTCTTTCTTTGTTTAATGAATTTGGTGTTTTATTATGTGCCTGGTTGACTTTCTGTTATGGTTCAGTGTGTTTGGAATTCTGAAGGCTTCTTGTATGTTCATGAGCATCTCTTTCTCTAGGTTAGGAAAGTTTTCTTGTATAATTCTGTTGAAGATATTTACTGGACCCTTAAGATGTAAATCCTCCCTCTCTTCTAGACCTATAATCCTAAGATTTGGTCTTCCCATTGTGTCCTGGTGTTCCTGGATATTTTGGGTTACCAGATTTATGCATTTTGTATTTTCTTTGACTATTTAGTCAATGTTTTCTATGCTATCATCAGCACCTGAGGTTCTTTCTTCTATCTCATGTATTCTATTGTTGATGCTTGCATCTATGACACCTGAATTCTTTCCAAGGTTTTTCTCTCTCCAGAAATGTCTCACATTGTGATTTCTTTAATGTTTCTACCTTTAATTTTAGATCCTAGAAGGTTTTGTTGTGTTCTTTAACTTGACTGTTGGTGTTCTCCTATAATTCTTCAAGGGATTTTTGTGTTTCTCCTTTAAGGGCTTCTGCCTCTTGACCCATGATCTCTTGTATTTCTTTAAGGGATTTTTGTGTTTGCTCTCTAAGGGCTTTTACCTGTTGATAGCTGTTCTCCTGTATTTATTTAAGGAGAACTTAAATCTTACTTGAAGCCCTCTATCAGCCTCATGTGATACGAATTAAAATCAGACTCTTGCTTTTCCAGTGTTTTGAGGCATACAGGACTTGCTGTGTTGGGAGCACTATGTTCTGATGTTGCCATGTTGTCTTGGTTTCTGTTGGTAGGGTTCTTGTGCTTGCCTTTCACCATCTGGTTATATCTGGTGCTTGTTGGTATTGTCTCTGGCTGGAGTTTGTTCCTTCTGTTGGCCTGTAAGCATGTGTCCTAACTCATCTGAGCTCAGATGTGAAAGCACTGCTAAGATCTCTCTCTCTCTCTCTCTCTCTCTCTCTCTCTCTCTCTCTCTCTCTCTCTCTCTCTCCCCTCGTGTGCTGTGCACATAAGGATATGGTGTCTCCTTGCTCCATGGTGCAAATAAACTTGCATTTCTTTAAGGGAGGTTTTTATGTCCTTATTGATGCCCTCCATGATGCCCTCCATCAGCATCATGACCTTGATTTTAAATCCAAATCTTGCTTTTCTGTTGTGTTCAGTTATCCAGGACTTCCTGTTGTGGGAGAATTGGGTTTAGATGGTGCCATATGCCTTGATTTCTGTTCGCATCATTCAAATATTTGCCTTTTGCCATCTAATTATCTCTGGTGTTAGTTGGTCCTGCTGTCACTGGCTGGTGTTTGCCCCTCCCGTGTTCCTGCAAACATATCTCTGTAGCCATGGATGATCTAGTTTTGCATTTCCCATATTGCTGTGATGCTGCCAAACTGCTGGGTGCAGGTTGAGTCCTAGCTGTGTGTGTCCAAATTGATCTTCTACTCTGGTGATCTCTGCCTACAAGTCTGCCCCTCTACCCAGGCACAGGAGCACAGATGGCTGCATCTTACCTATAAGTTCAGGACTCCCTCCCATTGCTTCCCTGCAGTGGAGATGAACCCCGGAAGTGTAGTAGCCAAGCTGGTTGGCAGTGGTGGTCCCAAGCTCCCTGGTGCAGGTGGTGTCCTGGCACAGTGTATCCCAAGTGATCTTCTAATCTGGTGATCCCATTCTACCCATCTATCCCTCTACAAAATCAGAGGACCACTCCATAATTTCTAATGGACGTCCAAACATGTAAAGCCACATTGGAAAACAATGTGACTGTTTCTCAAAAAAAAAAAATCTAGGAATGGTTTTGCCTCAAGAAACTTCAATAACACTCCTGCAAATATACCCAAAGATGTCCTATTATACCACATGGGCAATTGCTCAACTATTTTCCTAGGACTTTTACTAATAGTAGTCATTATCCAAACAATAAAAAAGTATATGCCCCTCAGCAGAAATATGGATAAAGAAAGTGTGGTCCATATACATAGTGGAATATTTTTTGGTTGTTAAAATTAATGATGTAATGAAAGTTGCATACATTGGAATGGAAATTGAGACTATTATCCCAAGTTATACAGCTCAGAACCAGAAATTCATACATGGTATATACTCACTGACAAGGGATATTAGCTAGAAATTGCAGGATAACCATGCTACAACCAACAGACCCAAAGAAACTGGAAAATACAATGGTTCCAAGGTAAAATGAATGAATCTCACTCAGAAGAACAAACTAAATAGTGGACAGAGGTTGATAATGAGGACCTCAGCAAGAGAGGATGAACGTAAAAGGTAATGAAGTGATTAACGAATGGGTATGAGAGTGCAAATAAGAAGTTGAGATAATGAATAGATTTCTATCAAAGCAGAATACAGATGCTGAAATGACCATCTATAAGCTAGGAAGATCTCCCAGAGGAGAGAGGGGTCATGAGTCCACTCATTAAAGCCTTCATCTCAAAATATGTCTTTCAAATAAGATGTGCAGTGATAAAGAGCAAACAGGGACTGAAGAAAAACTCAAGCAATAACTACCCCATCTAGAGACAATACAATGTGAGAGAGCAAATCCTTGATTTTAATGGTGATACTCTGCTATGCTTATAGACAGGGACCTATCATGACTGTCTCCTGTGCATATTCACACAACTTGTCTCCAATCTGAATATTTAGACATTATTGCAAACAATGGTAGATCATTGGACATGAACCTTAGTAGAGTAAGTGATATAGGGAGGATCCTGGTTGGAATTAGAGTAGGGGAAACATCATTTCCAGAGAAAGCATGGAGTGAAAATCCTGTGTTTATTGGGCATGAACAGGCCTGAATAAACGTTAACAAAGAGGTATGTGTAAAGAGAATTGCTGTATATTTTTTGACTGGCATTGAGGCAGGTGCAGGGAATGCATGTTTTCAAAAAAGACATTCCAAGAGGTGTCTGGATATATCCTGATAAGAGTAGAGGAAGTGGAACTTCATATATGCCCATCAGGCTGTGTCACTATCTCAAGTGAAGAAATATGTGCTTGGGTGTGGTTGTTAGTTTGCAAGTGCACTAGGAAAAGAATGTCAAGAACAAGGAAGTACTAAATCATATTCCTTATATGGACAGCATGAAATTTCATATTTGGACATGTTCTGACACCACTCTTATTCCATGCCAGCTCCCCTGGTTATATTGCTTTCTGGGCACCCCAAGTGTGGTAAAATGGTCAGATCAACTCTCAAACCTATACCAAGTCTCTACTTTGACCCAATGAGTTAGAGATGTCACTGCATCTGAATTGATAGCTTTCACTGTTGTTGTGGCATTATTCTATATATTCTCTTACCTGGGATCACTGGACGGAACTTGATCTTCTTATAACTCAGTATCATATTCAGAAGACATATATAATAAGCTCCACTTCTCAGTAATATCTCTCTCTTTTTTTTTTTTGCTTCTAAAAATATATAATACATTGTTATTTTGCAAACACTATTAATTTTTTTTATTTTCTATATTCTGCTTAGATTCCAAAGGCTTTCCCCTTTCCCATTTCCCCCCTCAAAATATGTCCCTTAAGTTCTCTCCTCCCCCCCCCACCGCCTATTCCCCAATCTACCCCCGCACGATTTCTCTGTTCTGGTACTCTCCTACAAAACTGGATCCAGTTTTTTCAGGACCACAGTTGTCTCCTTCCATCTTCTTGGGAATCTTTTGGTTTGCTAATTGTGCCTTGAGTATTCAGAGCTTCTGGGCTCATTAATATCCACTTATCAGTGATTGCATTTCATGTGTATTGTTTTGTGATTAGGTTATCTCACTTAGGATGATATTTTCCAGATCCAACCATTTGCCTACAAATTGCATGAATTAATTCTTTTTTCCTCTTTTGCTTTTTTTTTTTTTTGGGGGGTTTTCGAGACAGGGTTTCTCTGTGTAGTCCTGGCTGTCTTGGAACTCACTCAGTAGACCAGGCTGGCCTCGAACTCAGAAATCCGCCTGCCTCTGCCTCCCAGTGCTGGGATTACAGGCATGTGCCACCACGCCCGGCTGAAATAATTCTTTTTTAATTGCTGAGTAGTATTCCATTGTATAAATATACCACATTTTCTTTTTCCATTCCTCCTTTGAGGGACATCTGGGCTCCTTCCAACTTCTGGGTGTTATAAATAAGGCTGCTATGAACATAGTGGAATATGTGTCTTTATTGCATGCAGGGGAATACTCTGTGTATATGCCCATTAGTGATATGACAGTTTCCTCTGTAAGTGTCATGCCCAATTTTCTGAGGAACTGCCAAACTGATTTTCAGAGTGGTTGTGCCATCTTGCAATCCCACCAACAGTGGATAAGTGCCCATCTTTCTCTACATCCTTGCTAGCACCTGCTGTTTCCTGAGATTTTAATCTTAGCCCTTCTGACTGGTGTGAGGTACAATTTCAGGGTTGTTTTGATTTGATTTTCCATGATGGCTAATGATGTTGAACATCTCTTAAGGTGCTTCACAGACATCTGAAATTCTTCAGGTGAAAATTCTTTGTTTAGCTCTGTACCCCATTTTTAATAGGGTTATTTCAATTTTTTGTGGTCTACCTTCTTGAGTTCTTTGTATATATTGGATATTAGTCCTCTGTTGGATGTGGGGTTGTTGAAGATCTTTTCCCAATTTGTTTGTTTCCTTTTTGTCCTTCAAACAGTATCCTTTACCTTACAGAAACTTTGTAATTTTATGAGGTCCCATTTGCTAATTCTTGAACTTAGAGCATAAGCTACTGGTGTTCTGTTCAGAAGCTTTCCCCCTGAGCCCATGTCCTCCAGGGTCTTCCAGAGTTTCTATTCTATTTGTTTCAGTGTGCCTCATTTTATGTGGAGGTCCTTGAACCACGTGGAGTTGATTTTAGTGCAAGATGATAAGAGTGGGTCAATTTGCATTCTTCTGTATGTTGGCCTCCAGTTGAATTAGCATCATTTGTTGAAAAGGCTATCTTTATTTTCCACTGGATGGTTGTAGCTCCTTTATCTAAGATCAAGTGACCATAACTCTGTGGGTTCACTTCTGGGTCTTCAATTCTATTCCATTGATCTACTTGCCTGTTGCTGTACCAATACTATGTAGTTTTTAACACAATTGTTCTGTAGTATTACTTGAGGTCAGGGATATTGATTCCCCCAGAAGTCCTTTTATTATTGAGAATAGTTTTAGCTATCCTGGGTTTTTTGTTACTCCAGATGAATGTGAGACTTGCTCTTTCTAGATCTATGATGAATTGATTTGGGATTTTGATGGGGATTGCATTGAATCTGGAGATTGCTTTTGGCAAGATGGCCACTTTTACTATATTGATCCTCCCAATCCAAGAGTATGAATTATTTTCCATCTTCTGAGGACTTCTTCGATTTCATTCTTCAGGGACTTGGATTTCCTGTCATATAGATCTTTTACTTTTTTGGTTAGAGTCATGCCAAGATACTTGGTATTCTTTGTGGTTATTGTGAAGGGTGCCATTTCACTAACTTCTTTCTCAGCCTGCTTGTCCTTTGAGTACAGGAAAGCTACTGATTTGCTTGAGTTGATTTTATAACCAGCCACATAGCTGAAGTTGTTTATCAGCTGTAGGATTTCTCTGGTGGAGGTTTTTGGGTCGCTTAAGTATATTATCATATCATCTGCAAATAATGATAGTTTGACTTCTTCCTTTCCAATATTTATCCCTTTGAATTCATATGTTGTCTAATTGCTCTCGCTATAACTTCAAGTACTGTATTGAAAAGATATGGAGAGAGAGGACAGTCTTGTCTAGTCCCTGATTTTAGTGGGATTGCATCAAGTTTCTCTCCATTTAGTTTGATGTTGGCTACTGGTTTGCTGTATATTGCTTTTACTATGTTTAGGGATCGGCCTTGAATTCCTGTTCCTTCCAGGACTTTTAGCATGAAAGGATGCTGAAAATTGTTAAATGCTTTTTCAGCATCTAAAGAGATGACCATGTGTTTTTTTTTTTTCTTTTAGTTTGTTTATGTGGTGGATTACATTGATGGATCTCCCTATATTGAACCATCTCTTCATCCCTGTCATGAAGCCTACTTGATCATGGTGAATGATCATTTTGATGTGCTCTTGGATTCAGTTGGCAAGAATTTTATTTAGTATTTTTGCATCAATATCCATAATGGAAATAGGCCTGAAATTCTCCTTCTTTTTGGATCTTTGTGGTTTTTGGATCATCATAATTTTGGGTTCATAGAACGAGTTGGACAGTGTTCCTTCTGTTTCAATTTTATGGAATAGATTGAAGAGTATTGGTTTTAGGTCTTCTTTGAAGGTCTGATAGAACTCTGTACTAAAACCAACTGGTCCCGTACTTTTTTGTTGCTGTTGTTGTTGGGAGGCTTTCTAAAACCCCTTCTATTTTCCTAGGCATTATGGGACTGTTTAGATGATCTAATTGAACCTAATTTAATTTTTGTACTTGGCATCTGTCTAGGAAATTTACAATTTCCTCCAGATTCTCCAGTTTTGTTGAGTATAGGGTTTTGTAGTAGGATATGATGATTTTTTTAATTTCCTCAGTTTCTGTTGTTATATCCTCCTTTTCATTTCTAATTTTGTTAATTTGGATACTGTCTCTGTTCCCATTGGTTAGTCTGGCTAAGGTTTTATCTATCTGGTTGATTTTCTCAAAGAACCAGCTCCTGGTTTTGTTCATTCTTTGTATGGTTCTCTTTTCTACTTGATTGATTTCAACCCTTAGATTGATGATTTCCTGCCTTCTACTCTTCCTGGGTAAATTAGCTTCCAGGGCATTCAGATGTGCCATTAAGCTGCCAGTGCATGCTATCTTCAGTTTCTTTTTGGAGGCACTCAGGGCTATGGGTTTTCCTCTTAGCACTACTTTCACTGTGTCCCATAGATTTGGGTAGTTTGTTCCTTCATTTTCATTGAATTCTAAAATGTCTTTGCTTTCTTTCTTTATTTCTTCCATGACCAAGGTGTCATTGAGTAGAGTATTGTTCATTTTCCATGTGTATGTGGGCTTTCTGTTGTTTTTGTTCCTATTGAACACAACTTTTACTCCATAGTGATCTGATAGGAGGCATGGAATTACTTTGATCTTCATGTATTTGTAGACGTCTGTAGTGACCAATTATATGATCGGTTTTGTAAAAGGTACCATATGGTGCTGTGAATAAGGTAAATTATTTTGTTTTAGGATGAAATGTCATATATATATATATATATATATATATATATATATATATATATATATATATATATATATCTGCTAAATCCAATCAGTCCATAACTTCAATTACTTTTATTGTGTCCCTGTTTAGTTTCTGGTTTCCTGATCAGTCCATTGAGGAGAATGGAGTGCTGAAGTCACCTGCAATTACTGTGTTAGGTACAAGGTGTGTTTTAAGCTTTAGTAAAGTTTCTTTTACAAATGAGGGTGCCCATGCATTTGGAGCATAGATGTTCAGTATTGAGAGTTCTTCTTGGTGGATTTTCCCTTTGACCAGCAAGAAGTGTCCTTCTGTGTCTCTTTTGATGACTTTAGGTTGAAAATCAATTTTATCTGATATTAGAATAGCTACTCCAGCTTGTTTACTGAGACCATTTGATTGTAAAATTGTCTTCCAGCCTTTTACTCCAAGGTAGTGTTTGTCTTTGACACTGAGATGTGTTTCCTGAATGCAGCAAAATGTAGGGTCCTCTTTCTGTATTCAGTCTGTTAGTCTATGTCTTTTTATTGGGGAATTAAGTTCATTGATGTTAAGAGATATTAATAATAGTAATTATTACTTCCTGGCATTTTTGAAATTATTTTTTTTATATTTGAGTGGTTATCTTCTTTTGAGTTTGATGAGAGGAGATTTCTA
This sequence comes from Apodemus agrarius, assembly GCA_964023405.1. Taxonomy (NCBI): domain Eukaryota; kingdom Metazoa; phylum Chordata; class Mammalia; order Rodentia; family Muridae; genus Apodemus; species Apodemus agrarius. Next base: position 74,789,080 of record OZ030007.1, on the reverse strand, counting down.
TCTTGCTTCTTCCAGGGTGTGTTTCCCTCTTTGTGTTTGTGTTTTCCCTCTATTATCCTTTGTAGGGCTGGATTTGTGGATAGATATCATGCAAATTTGGTTTTGTCATGGAATACCTAGGTTGCCCATCTATGGCAATTGAGAATTTTGCTGGGTATAGTAGTTTTGGCTGAAATTTGTGTTCTCTTAGAGTCTGCATGATATCTTCCCAGGATCTTCTATCTTTCATGGTCTCAGTTGAGAAGTCTGGTGCAATTCTAATAGGCCTTCCTTTATAAGTTACTTGGCCTTTTTCTCTTACTGCCTTTAATATTATTTCTTTTGGGGTTCATTTAGTACATTTGTAACATTATGTGATGGGAGGTCTTTTGTTTTGGTCCAGTCTGTTTCGGGTTCTGTAGGCTCCTTGTATATTCATGGGCATCTCTCTCTTTAGGTTGTGGATGTTTTCTTCCATAATTTTGTAGAAGATATTTGCTGGCCCTTTCAGTTGTAAATCTTCCCTCTCATCTATACCTATAATCCTTAGGTTTGGTCTTCTCATTGTGTCCTGGATTTCCTGGATGCTTTGGGTTACAAGCTTTTTGCAGTTTGCATTTTCTTTGACTGTTGAATCAATGATTTCCATGGTATCTTAGGCATCTGAGATTCTTTCTACTATCTTTTGTATTCTATTGTTGGTATTTTCATCTATGGCCCCTGATTTCTTCACATGGTTTTCTATCTCCAAAGTTGTCTCACTTTACAGTTTCTTAGTTGTTTCTTTTTCTGTTCTTAGATCCTGGATGATTTTGCTCAGATATTTCGTTTGCTTGTTTGTGTTTTCATGTAATTCTTTAAGAGATTTTTGTGTTTCCTCTTTCATAACTTCGACTTGTTGACCCTGTATTTTTTTAAGTGATTTTGTATTTCCTCCTCATTGGCTTCTGTTTTTTGATCCATACTCTCCTGAATTTCTTTAAGTGATGTTTGTGTATGCCTTGTAATGGCTTGTAGCTTTTGATCCATTTTCTCCTGTATTTCTTTAAGAGATTTATCTATGTCTTCCTCTATCAGCATCCTCACCAGGGATTTTAGATCTGAATCTTGTTTTACTGGTGTGTTGGGGTATCAGGGACTTACTGCTGTCAGGGAACTGGGTTCTAATGCTGCCATATTGCCTTGATTTCTGTTACAAATGGTCCTAAGTTTCCCTTTTGCCATCTGGTTATCTCTGGTGTTAGTTGGTCCTGTAGTCACTTGCTGGTGCTTGAACCTCCTGTGGGCTCATAAGGCTATTACCCCACCACTGGATGACTGGGTTTCCCCTTGTAAAGATTGCTGATATGCTGCCATCCTCTTGGGTGCTGTTGGACCCCTGGTGTATCTTGCTCCAAGCAGTGCTATATTCGTTTGTCTTTGTGGACCTAATGCTGCCTGTCTGCTCTGTCAGGGAGCAAAGTTCGTGGCTGGGAGCCCCTTCAAGTGCTGACAACCTTGCCCAGCACAAGACCCAGGCCTGGCTGGTGCACAGATGAACCACCTCTCTGCTCAGATCCTGAATCCCTGGAGGTCTTAATCTCAGGATATTTTGGGTATCTGATTCTGCCTGTTTGTTCTAAGCAGCTGTGAAGATGGTGGTGGCTGTGAGGAGTGCAGGGTCTCCCACAGGTTACAGAACCCATGCTTGGGTGTGATACTGTAACTACTGTTCTGCCCAGCTCTTGCTCACAGATCACTGCCTGGTGGTTGAAGCACAAAAGATCTCACAGGTACCTGATTCTGCTTGCTCAGTCCAGGCAGCAGCAACATTGGCAGTCATTGCGGGGAGTGCAGGGTTTCCCACTGGACATAGAACCCACACCTGGCTTGGACACAGGAACTGCTGCTCTGCCTGGCTCCTTCTCACAAATCATTGCTTAGCAGCCTGAGTACCCAGAGGTCTTAAACTTGTGATATCTCGGGTACCTGGTTCTGCTCGCTTGGTCCAAGCAGCTATGAAGATGGCAGCAGCTCTCATGTATATCTCTTAATGTTATGTACACCAGCATCTCAGTTTCAGGGTAATGTGTGTTCAAAGAGCAGACTCAAAATATGTAGAATGGAAGACTCAATGATTTTATCATAAGGGGAGAACCATTGCTCCTATGGAGGCAGTTTCTACATGAGGTTTTTCTAAAATGTCTGTGAAGTAGTAAAGATTTGTAGATTTAAACTTAAGAACAAGAGTGTAGAACCATTCAGAATTACAGACTATTGCTTAGAATGTGGATCATGAAAGTGGTAACAGTTTCTTTCTTTGAGATATAATGAGTTCATCTTTGTGTTCCAAAAACTTTCTATTTTGTCAGTGTGATCCAATAATATAAATTGGAATTTGCTCAAGTGAATGGATCCCACCTCAGTATGTAGCACAGTACTTTGCTCAAATACCTATTAGTTAAGATGGGAAAACAGTATATTTAGTATAGTTTGTATCAAATGATAGTGGAACTATAGTGATTCTGCATGATGGAATAGATTAAAACTAGGAGTAAGAAGAATTTATGAGTGATATTGGGAGTTCTTAGTAGAAACTAGTACCCTCTATGACTTCCCTTTGTTGTTTGTTAAAACATATATTAGGAGATGAGAAACCAAATATGTTTGGCTTTAGCATTGGTATTTATTACTGTGACACTAATCAAACTTGTTATATTTTCTCCCAGAACACCATGAAAATTCTTTTGCAAAATTATCCCAAATCTTTCCTGAAATGAGACCCAAGCCAGAGTTGTTTACAAAGCTTTGACCTGTTTGCTGCTCCACACTGCTCATTTTCAGAAATCTTAAAGGTGTTTTTTTTTGTGAATGGTTTTAGGGATTTTTGTTCTTAAGTATCTCTGAAGTAGGATTGCATGAGAGGGTAAATCAAGACAAATATCTGCAGTGATTTCATTAGACCATTTTGTGTCCTTAAAATTTGGCATAATCATTTATATGGAGAGAATAAATGAAAGGAAATATTAAAAAATAATGACAGAGCAAGAATCTCTAGAAAACACACACCTACCACTTCAACTAGCAAACCCACGGTGGAAAAAAAATTAAGACACCTTTGTTTACACAGAGTTTCTGGCCTTCTTAAGAAAATGTCCTAGAATCTGTATACATATAAGAGTCTCTTATTCTTCTCTCCTGGATGATACTTAAAAGGGAAGAGAAGCAAAACATTTAGTCATGGAACACTCCTGGGATTCTGTGGTGCCTAGCAGTGGAGGAATATGGAGCTTCTTTCATAGATTTATCAGCCAGTGACCAAAGCAAGATGCAGAGCTTTCAGTAGTTGTCTTTCACCTGCTCAAAGTGTAAAACATGATCATCATTAATTGATCTGTATTTCATTTATATTTGAAGTAAATATCCTTATAGGATCATGAGTTTTAAGAGGGTTTATGTATTGCAAAACAAAAGAACAAAAGCACAGCCCTGACAGGATACAACATCCAGAATGCTGAGATGTTTAGAACTTATGTTCTAGATCCCTGTCTCAAATTGGTCCTGTTTCCAAAGAAGGGCTTCTAGAAAAGTTTTGCAAAGGACTGCTAATCCCAAATGGCCTTGGTTCACCCAAATTATCATACTCTTACTTTAAGAACAGTAAGAACATCAATCATGCCCTAAATTATCTTAACATACAGAAACTGGATAGCAAATGCTACAGCTAGCTTCCTTAAGACTAAACTTTTTTCCAACTTCCTTTTGTGCCCTAAATAGGACTCTTTCCTCCAGCTTCACCAGGTAGTAACTGTAGGAATAACATCAGCCCAGTCCCTTAAATTGGTATGGATGCTTTAAGTCATGTTATACACCTTACATATTTTATCATTTTATGGAATTATTTACAAACAATTATAGTGTGGGACAGGGAGGAAAATAAAAGGAATCTTAGACTCAGTAATAGTTATCATTTCTTTCTTTTTCATTATCATTCTTTCTCTTTTAGTTAAAGGAAGGGGCTGAGAACAAAGGGGGCATGTAGAAATAGTTTAGCAATGTAGATGATAAGAGGTGTAGATTATTGAGTTTTGTCTTAAACCAAAACGACCCAACCAGATAAGACATAATACAAAATTTTTTTCTCCATTATCTCATTTTAGTAAAGGTCTTTATATCTTTGTATAGAATTGGGATTATATTTTGTTTTAAGTTTTCATTATTATAAATCATTATATATTGTTAAACAATTTAAATAATTTTATTTTAAAACATGTTTCAACTCTTGTATAGGTATCAAGCATTTGTAAATCAATTAATGATTTAAAGGTTAGTCCTAGTCCTTTTGATCACTGCTGTTTGATACTTTTAAAGAAAATTGAATAATGGTAATTAATAGACAGTTGAATATAAGGTCCAAACATCTCAGCATGGCCATGTCAGATATTAATCTAGAACATCAAAGAAATATACATATTGGTTTGAAAAGCTAATAGGCAGTTGGAGATGTTGGCTTGTTCAGATACATTATGAATAGGTAGATGGTTTTCCAAAGCATGAAAAATCCACAGGATATGGCATTCAATATTACTTCATTATTAAAAGATTTTTGATTATGAGAGAGATCTATCTTCTCCTGATAATGCTCCCCTTCCACTTTAAAAAAATATGACATGCATCAATAATCTCAAAGTGGTGGTATTTAAATTGTGTCAGGGTAGCCACTGGACAAGAAAAGCTCCAACTACTTCTCCAGACAGAGTGCTGTCCAAAGAGATAAAAGATACAAAACAAAAACAAAAACAAAAAACAAAAAAAAATTAAAAAAATATTTGAACTAGGATACCTTATAGGTAAGTTCTCCCATATCAGAATAAGCTAGTATTTCATAATTCCTGCTTCACATAAAGTATGTCAGATATACTGGGCTATACATTGAAGCTGGATGCTCTTACATAATATATGTAAAGTTGTGGACTGTAAGAAAATGAGCTGTCTCTGTTAGTTATTAATTTTAGAAGCTATGTTCCTGTACTTCCTAGACACTTAGGTAATATTTACTTTTTTTTCATGTCTCTGGTAGGGTTGTAGACTAGATAGTCATAGTCTTACTTTAAGTTTAATTTGTTTAGGATCTGAGAAGATGTTCCAGATCTAAGAAGGTATTTATATAAGTGGTAATACATGTCAGGATAAAAATTGATGTAGATATAGATCACTGAACTCCTTGGGAGAGGATCAATGATAGAATTATTTCTTCTCATTGACAAATATAAAGAGATTCCATATTTGAATGTAACCCATATCTAATAACTTGCATATTAGTTCCATAATTGTTCCTACTCATTTTTACTTATCATTATATAAAGACAGCCTTTTTCTTTGGACAAAAACGAGGAAGTATTATTATGAGTTCTTTTTTATGATTTTGATAAGTATTGTAGGGCTGAGTACTGATCTGAAAGGCTTGCTTGGTCCCAGGGATGAAAGTAGGATGAATCCATACTTAACTTGTGGCATTGCTCCTTATATTAAAACTCTGGATTGAATAAAGATGCACACAGCCTATTTATTAAGTGGAAGAGAGATAAGCAGTGTTCATGATTCCCGGGCCTGGGCATATGGTCAAAGAAAACCACAAGGGGAAAGAAAGTAAAATGGAGAGAGGAGATGACCTGTGTTAGGTAAGTAATGGAAACATAGCAATTAATCATAGCCTTCTGAAGTTAGAGCTTCCTGTATAAGGCATGGCAAATTACAACTCAGACTTATTGATGTGACTGTAGATCCTAATCACATAAATCGTATATATCTGCCCAGATATAGTTCTAATTAAGGTTGATTATAAATATAAAGCTTGTTTATCATTTATAGGAAAAGTAAACTATAAAGAGAGAGTATAAACAATTTGAGAACAATACTTTACTCAACATTATTCATGCTTCCTTATACAATCCAGTCTTAATGTCAGAGAAACATATTTTAAAAGGACAGTATCTCATTATCTAGAATGTTACTAACAGTGGTTTCTTTTAAATAGGCAATGACTCTGCACCTATGGAAGTCAAGTTTTTTTCTCAGGTTTATCCATAATGCCCCAAAATTGAGAAAATGGTGTTTTTTTTCTTTTTTAAATTTTATTGGATATATTCTATATTTACAATTCAAAAAGATCATGACTCAAGGAGACTGGAAGCCAACTGCTTAGAATATTGATCCTGTTAGATAAAACAGGTATGTATTCTGTGCTACAATGACTTTATGATTTTGTTTCAAGTACTTTCTTTTGAACGAGTATATGCTTATTACATGTATCATACTTTGCTCAAAATAATGAATAACATCTAATATGTCACACTATAATGTGCCAAATGTCCTGTTAGCAGGTGTCTAAAGAGAGACAGTATTCCATGAATCAGAAATCAGTAAGGATATAGATATCATTGAGCATGGTTTTGATTAGGGCAGGTATAATGTTTAAATGAGGTTTGGGAGATGAGACCAAAAAATATCTGTGGCTATATTCTTCTCGTTCCTAAAGAATATAGGGACATTTTACAATCCAAGAGTCTTTTGCTCTACAATTTGAATGACCGGTATGTCACTAATCATAATTGGTAGATGATCGCCACAGAAACAGCACTAGTGTTCCTTTGAAAGACTTTACCACTATTGACATGAGATGAAGGCTATACCTTAGGAATCTTTTAGATATGTCTGCAGTATCTCACAACTCATTCACAGGATTCATAATGTTGGGTGTTTTATGGATTTGGTGGGTTTTCTTTTGCCTTAATGATGTCTGGATTACATGAGTATAAAAGGATGGAAACAAGAAGCTCACTTGCAATGATTTCCCTGATTTGTTCTATGTTCTTAATGATTGGAACACTCTGTTGCCTAAAAAAGAAAATATAAATAGAACTTTCTAGGAATAATGAGGTAGAATATCAGGGAATGCCTACTCATGCCCATTCAACAACTCTCAGGGAGAAAATGAAGATAACCCATTTTTTAAAGGATTTTATTTATTTAAATACCAAAATATTGGCCACATCTTTATTCATCCTCCCCTAAGACCACAGCCCTTCCTCTATCCCCCTTCACCTCTGATATCTGGCTGTCCACTGAGAGATACCCTTAATTTCAAGAGAGTTTCAGTGATTCTGAAGACAAAGTGTAAATTCAATAATCCATATTCATCCAAGGAACTTGCTCACTTCTGTCTTTCAAGATACTGTATCTTTTAAAGACACAAAGTTATATTCAGGAATCTTCCTGTGCATTCTGTGGCTGCTAGTACAATGGGTCTTTCTAAAAATTTCTAAGACCATGAGAATTAAGGGGGCATACTCAATGTTAAAATAATGAAAGAGGCAGACCCTTGGTAGACGTGTTCCATGGCCTTCTGTGATCTATCACACAACCCTCCCTCCATAGTTTTTTCAAAATGAGTGATCGGAATGTTCACTAAGAGTCTCTGCTTTACATAATAAGATAAAAGAGTTATCAAGTCTAGAAATAACCCACATTTGTACTTATAAAAATTTATGCTACATAAATTCCATTGTTTTTCTTTTTATGAAATAAGAGAACTGGCCTTAGAAACGGTAAATATTTTTTTTTCAGATGCAGAGATTGAAAGCTCAGGAATAAAAGGGAGACTTGTATATAAATCAAACCCTCATGTGTTACAGTCAGTTATTTCTATTTACTTCCTCTGAAGCAATTAGTTTACTTCATCTCACTCAGGCTATTTACTTGGAAACACTGAGCAGAAGAATCTTGTATGGACTTTCAAAGAAGGAAAGCTTTCTAGGTTCTAAAGGATATGTTAAATTATGTTCAGGAGATGCATGTGAGGGGACTCAAATTTAGTAATGGATTTTAGTATGTCTGAGCCCCTCATATGCAGCAGATCTTATACCCTCTGGCTAGGGCATCTCAGCTGAGCCCCTTCTAGAAACTAAGTGACCAATTATCTAGTTTTCAGATCAGGGAGTAGAATTCTTGGGGCACTCAAACAAAGAACAAATCAGATGTAGAAATTTGTGTTCACCCTGTGAATCTGGCATATTCACCATTTTGATATTTGAAATCTTTCATTTATGTCAACCTTTCACTGAAGGTTGGAATTTGGTTCTGCTTATAAAAGCACTTGGTGCTGTTGCAGGGGACATAGGTTTACTACTTATATTGGCCCACAAACACTAGAATTCCTAATACTAAATCTTATTCCCTATGCTTGACTCTATGGATATTACTAGAACACACACACACATACACACACACACACACATACATACATACACACACATACACACTGAAGAAACATTCCATTTAATAAAACTCATCGAAAAATTTGAAAAAATGAAATAAAATAAGTAACATTAAAAGGAAAAAGAGGAGCTGTCCATATCTCTAATTTTGTCCAGAAGAGAAAATTTACAATTCAAGGGAATATAAGGAAGGATGATATCATTCTCACAGATATGTAAACTCAGTATCGGGGAAATATATGTCATCTGTCTTCATGTATGTCTCTATTTCTGCAAGAATGAAAAGAGAATATTAACTTCGTTTAAATATGCTTATTACTTTCATTTTCTATCCGAAGTGTCCATGATAAGAATATCCCTCTATGTCTTCTCCAAGTCCATAGCTAAGTTTTAGTGTCCTTCTAACCCAGATTCAAGAACTGCCTTGGAGATTGTCCTTAAATGTTTTCTTGTTTGAACTCAAATGTTCACACTTGATAGCAGAAGTTCATTCTCTTTTACTATGCACATTCTTAATTTTCATCCCAAAACAAAAACTAAATTACACACAAAAAAACCACCATACAGCCAATCTTCCATGCATTTAATACTTTGGATTTATAGTGCTTTTATTTGTGCATCACTGTCATTTTCCAAAGACTATATACCTATATCTAGAATAAGTTTGCCTCATAGTAAAATCCACATGCTGTTTCCGAAAGATCATTATCTAAGTTTGAGTTTAAGAGTGACTTAGTGCTGCTTGACCTTGAACTCAAAGAGATTAACCTGTCTCTTTGTCTATAGCATACCATACTATCCACTTTCAGGAAGAAAACATACCGAAATGAAGTTAGTTAGTACCTTTTCCGCCAACTTTCTAACTTCCTTTTCGTACAGAAGATCATTCTGTTCCAAACGCAGAGAATATTCGTTGAATATTTTGAAGAGGTCCATTACTTTGAGTTCAATTGTGGATAAACCTTGGACCATATTACAGTGTTTGGAGAATGGAAATATAAAAGCTGCAGAGAGAAAAAATTCTGGCCCTGTCTTTTGGGAAGAAAGAGTCTAACAGATATGAAGGACATCCAATAAAAATAAAGCCATTATTTAAAAAGTTGGTGAGGAAAGTTGTTAGTCACATGTAAAAATAAAAGAACACTTTGTCCCTCTAGAATATGACAATAGCTAAACTATTTTGTAACATAATAATATTACAAATTGTAAATAAATCAACAAACCAGTCATTATCAGATTTTAGAGCTTCCAGGGGTACAGATAAAAATAAAATGAAATAAAGCAACAAAATAGAGAAGGTAGGCTCCACACAGGGGAATCTGGTGTTCACTTACCAATGCTGAGGAGTTCATGGCAGAGGTGGTGTAGGACAGCATTTATAAGCTGTCTGTGCATGGTCACATGCCTCTCCCTGGTAAAGACTGACTCACAAGTGAATAATGCAATGAACCTGACAAGGAACAAAGTGGAGATGGAATGAATTATCTGCTTTTCTGATTATCTCTCTGACTTTTTTCTTTCTGTCTGTATACCTATCTATCTATCTATCTATCTATCTATCTATCTATCTATCATCTTTTTATATATCTCTCTATCTACCTATCTCTATTTATCTATTTATCTGTCCATCATTCTATCACATTATTGACTTATTTTTTTTTAAATGTGCTGGTCAAGGACAAAGAATAAAATAGCTAGAGATGGATTTTATGCAACTATATTTGTGTCTTAATTTTTGAGATTTTATTTATTTATTTATTGATTGATTGATTGATTTTTCTTTTTTTTAGTTCTGTTTTAATTTTTATTTTCTATATTCTATGTTTACATTCCAAAGGCTTTCCCCTTTCCCAGTTCCCCCCCACCATACGTCCCATAATTCCTCTCCTCCCGCAACTATTCCCCAATCATTCCCCCTACCCCAACAATTTCTCTCTTCTGGGTCTACTAAACTGGATGCAATCTTTACAGGCCCAGGGTCCTCTCCGTTCATCTTCTTGGGAATCATTTGACTTGCTAATTATGCCTTGAGTATTTAGGCCTTCTGGGCTCATTAATATCCACTTATCAGTGATTGCATTTCATGTGTATTCTTTTGTGATTGGATTAACTCACTCAGGATGATATTTTCTGGGTCTAACCATTTACCTACAAATTGTATGAATTCATTATTTTTAATTGCTGAGTAGTATTCCATGGTATAAATATACCACCTTTTCTGTATCCATTCCTCCTTTGAGGGATATTTGGGCTCCTTCCAATTTCTGGCTATTATAAACAAGGCTGCTATAAACATAGTGGAGCATGTGTCTTTACTGTATGCAGGGGAATCCTCTGGGTATATGCCCAGGAGTGGTATGCCAGGGACCTCTGGATGTGGCATATGCTATGACTAGTTATATATCTGTGGGGCATGCAGATTCGGTGCTCACAGTGACCAAAACAAAACACTGGATCCTCAGAAACTGAGATTGCAGATCGTTTTCAGTTGTCATATGTGTACTAGGAGGTGAACCCATGTCTGCCGGAAGAGCAGACACAGATTTAATTCATTTATATAGAGCACAAGCACTCTTGTCTAGGTTTTCTTTTTTAACAGAGTATTTTCATTAATTAATTATTTTATTTTATTTTATTTTCACAATGATGACAGCATCCAAAGATATTGTCCTCCAATCTCTCATAAAAATCTACTCAAAATCCACCTTCACATCTTTTAGAGAAGAAGAAGACACCTTCTCCACCCTCATGAGTACCAATATACCTTGGCACATCGCATAATAAAAGAATTAGAAAATCCTTCCTCTCTGAGTTCATAAAATGCATCCCAGATAGGGGAAAATAATCAAAACACAGGCAACAGAATCAATGATGGATCATGGTTTAATTATTAGGAGACACTCTTAAAGACCAACTTTCCAATTGCTATGTATGCTTAGAGTCTTAGTTTCAGTAAATGAGCGCTCATTGGATGGTGGTTAAGAAACAATGAGTCCCATTGGGCCAACAATCATTGACTCTGTAGGTCTTCTTGTAGATATCCCTAGTTTTCTGAAGCTGCTAGGAATGCCAGTAGTGTGTTTTACAAATGGTGGAAATATACTGGATATCTGCATGTAGAAGAATTAAACAGTTAACTGCCCTACTGTTCAATAATCACTACAAGAGTTTAGAGATCTTAACGTTATACCCAAACCTCCAAACGGTTTGAGGAGATGATTAGAAAAAATATCCTTGAGATATGAAGATAAGCAAATAGAATATAATAAACATCACTTGTTCAATAAATAATGACAGCATTTGACAAACAGAACTTCAGGAAATAAAAATTAATTACCTGTGGAAAAATTCATGACAATAGCTGGATGAAGACTGAGCACACAGAGTGGGAGAAATTTTTGTTGAATATGTTAGCAGTATCTGACATCTAAAATACATACAAACATAACTATCAACAAAAGAAAAAAACCCAAGAAAAAACAGGATAAAATGGAAATGATTATTCTGAATTGAGAAATATCACTAATGTGTAATATATACTTTAAATTTGAGACGTTTGTTATTTGAAAAATGCAAATTAAAATAATTTCAGCAGCTCATTCTCAGTCTATCCATTATGACACCCATTAGAAAAACAAAAGACAATAAAAGTTGGGTGGGTGGGAAGAGAACCATTTTTTTACTCCTTGAAATTTGTCCTCTGGTATAGCAATTTTGAAGATAGTTATCAAAACTAGAATATGATTCAGATAGTCATTAAAGGAGATAAAAGAACATGGAATGATATGTGCTTTTGGACCAATTAGCTTAACATATGAAATAATTTCCCTCCTACCAAAAGCCAATTGCAGATTCAAATCAATCCCCATCATCAAAATTCCAATACAATTTCTCACAGATCTTGAAACAGTAGTTTTCTTGTTCATATGGAAACACAAAGTCTCACTGATAGCTTAAGTAATCCTGAATAATAAATTGCTGCTGAAGGTTTCACACTTCAAACACCTATAGTACTGGTATAAAATTTCATGGTTCTCTGAGCAGTCAGCTTGTCTCCTTGGAATGTGAGGCTCCCCAGGGAGAACTAATGTCAGCTCATTACACCTACTTTAAAATATGGTGTAATGTTGGTGTGAGCAACCAGCCTTTCTTCTCAAACACGGAAAACTGATTTTGCCTCTACCCATCTGACAGGACACATAACAAAGGACAAAGACCCTCAGGAGGTACATGGTGGCTTTAAATATGTTCAGGCAAATTTGAAATGGAAGTAAATTTCAAAGATTGAAATATAGGAAATAATATTAAATTAAGAGAAAAGGTGGTAGTTGATATAATTCTTATCGTAGGTACATAGATAAATTGATAAATCTAGGCCTTTGCACTCAACACTTGTGAAACAATGGAAGTAAGTTGCTTGTGAGAATTAGCTCAAAATAATCTACAGAGCCAATCTAAGTCAGACATGGTTACACATAGAAACTCTGTCACAATAAATAATAATAAATTCTTTAAATTCTTTAATTTGTTTTTTAATTATCAAAAGGAATCAAAGGCCCTAAGTTCAGAGGTAATGAGGCCATTACACAGTTTCTCTGAGAGAGTCCAAAATAAAGCAGACCTATGTAGAAAGATAGCTACTAATTTTGATCAATCTATAATTTTTATGGCCTCAGACTGCTAGGCAAAGGACATGCTATGCCTTGAGGGAATTTCCATATATGTTTTAACAAGAAAGGAGAAAAATATTTGGACTCATTTCAAAGTAATAAGGAACAGATTTTATAGATGCAGACATTCTGAATTCTTTTCTGCATAGAAGAGAAAAATTAGCAGGATGAAATACAGTGGCAATATATACTGCTAATCTCTTTATTTTAACTCTAAAACAAAGAGGGACATATATATGTCCCCAGCCAGAACTTCACCTTACATCTCCAATAAATCTCATTGGCTACCAATTTCTTCTGACTTATTACATACCATCTTTTCATATGAAATGAATTGAGGCCTATGATTCAGTTTGATTCTATGAAGAAACTCACAGCTAAAGAAAGACAGTTGTCTTTCACCTGTACAAAAAGTAAAAAAGATCATAATTAATTGATCTATACTTCCTTTTTATTTGAAGTAAATGTTCTTATAGGATCATGCCTTCATAAGACGGTTTATGTATTGCAGAACGACAGAGAGTGCAGCCCTGACAGGATACAACATCTGGAATGATTAGATGTTTATAATATATGTTCTAGATCCCTGCCTCAAATTGTTCCTGTTTCCTAAGAAGTTTTTCTAGAGAAATTTTGCAAAGGACTACTAATCCCAGATGGCCTTGGTTCACACAAATTATCATACTCTTACTTAAGAACAGTAAGAACATCATTCATGACCTAAATTTCCTTAACATACAGACACTGGATAGCAAATGCTACAGCTAGCTTCCTTAAGACTAAACTTTTTTTTCCAACTTCCTTTTGTGCCTTAAATAGGACTACTTCTTCAAACTTCACCAGGTAGTAATTGTTGAAATAACATCACTCCAGTACCTAAAGTTGGTGTGGATGCTTTAAGTCATTTTATATACCTTACATATTTGATCATTTTAAGGGATTATTTACAAATAATTATGGTGTGGGACAGGGAGGAATATAAATAGGGATCTTAGACTCAGTGATTGTTATAATTTCTTTCTTTTTGTATTATCATTCTTTCTCTATTAGTTAAAGGAAGGGGCTGAGAAGAAAAGGTTGGCATATAGAAATAGTATAACAAAGTAGATGATAAGAGGTGTAGATTATTGAGCCTTGTCTTAAACCAACACCACTCTACCAAATAAGACATAATACAAAAATTTGCCATTATTTCATTTTAGTAATGGTCTTTGAATATTTGTACAGAATTAAGGTTATATTTCATTTAAAGTTTTCTTTGTTGTACATCGTTATATATACTGAAAAATAATTTAAATAATTTTATTACAAAACATGTTTCCACATTTGTATAGGTATCAAGCATTTGTAAATCAATTCATGATTTAAAGTTTAGTCCTAGACCTTTTGATCACTACTGATGCAAACTTTTTAAAGGAAACTGAATAATGGTAACTAATAGAAAGTTGAACATAAGGTCTAAACATCTCAGCATAGCCATTTGAGATATTAATCTCGAGCATCACAGGAATGTATATATTGGTTTGAAAAGCTAATATGTAGTGGGAGATGTTGGCTTGTTCGGGTACATTATGAATAGGTAGATGGATTTCAAAAGCCTGAAAAATCCACATAATATGGCATTAAAATTATTTCATTATTAAAATATTTTTGATTATGAAACAAATCTGCTCCTGACAATACCCCCTTTCCACTTTAAATAAATTTGACAAGCATCAATAATCTTCAAGTGGTGGTATTTAAATTGTGTCAGGGTAGCCAAAGGACAAGAAATGCTCTAACTACATCTCCAGACAGAGTGCCATCCAATCAGAAAAAAAAAATTGAACTAGGATAGATGATAGGTAAGTTCTTCCATGTCAGAATAAGTTAGTATTTCATAATCCCTGCTTCAATAAGGTTTGTCAGATATACTGGGCCATAGGTTGTAGATGGATGCTCTTACATTATATATGTAACATTGTGAACTGCAAGACATGAGCTGTCTCTGTTATTTTGTTAAATATTAGAAGCTATGTGTCTGCACTACCTAGATACTTAGATAATATTTTATTCATGTCTCTGGTAGGGTTGTTGACTACATAGTCATAGTCTTACTTTATGTTTTGTTTTGTTTTGTTTTGTTTTGTTTTAGGATCTAAAAATATGTTCTAGGTCTAAGAAGGTATTTTTATAGTGGTAATACATGTTTGGATAGAAATTGATGTAGATATAGATCACTTAACTCCTTGGCATAGGATCAATGATAGAATTCTTTCTTCTCGTTGACGAATATAAAGAGACTCCATATGTGAATGTACCATTATATAATAACTTGCATATTAGTTTCATCTTTATTCTTCCTCCCCTAAGTCCACAGCCCTTCCTCTATCCCCTTCACCTCTGATACAAAGTTATATTCAGGGATCTTCCTGTGCATTCTGTGGCTGCTAGTACAATGGGTCTTTCTAAAAATTTGCCAGGCCATGAGAACTAAGGGGGCATACTCAATGTTAAAATAATGAAAGAGGCAGACCCTTGGTAGACCGGTTCCATGGCCTTCTGTGATCTATCACACAGCACTCCCTCCATAGTTTTTCAAAATTAGTGATCGGAATGTTCACTAACTAGCAAAGCCCTGCTGAACACAACTGTGAGCTACCACTTTAGTGAGATCTTGTCCCAATGTAAGAGCAGGAAATGTCCAGTTGCAGTCATACGTGAAAGTTCCTATTTATAGTTCCATTCTTTCTAGAAAATGGACCCATGTAACATCACTTTTCATTATGGGGTTGGTCAGTTACTTTTCTTCCAGAATATAGTAATGAGAAAGATAAAGACTGGTTGATTCATATTAGAGCCCCATGAAGGTCCCGAGAGACACAATAAAATGAAACACCTAAAGCAGAGAAAGTTAGAGTAATTTTGTACAGTAAATATCATAGCAATGGTTTTGGCAGGCATCCATGTTTGTATGGTGTCTTAATATAAATCATCCAATTGCCATGATATTGAGATGTAGCTTAAAATAAATCCTGGTTTCATTGTGTGGTTATTAGGGGTAGCAAATATAAAGAAATACATTCAGCAGATAAATCCATTGATTAGACTTACATTAAAATAATTTTATATCTTCCTTTGTTACATAGTTAATTGGTTTTATCTGACACTGTTTTACAGAAGAAAAAAAAAATCTGTTTCAAGAGCAATTCCGGCAAAGTCCGTCATTTATCATAGGTCATGAAAAGGGACAACACTGAGTCACCTCCTCAAGAGGTCTTTATTGTGTGAGCTCAGAAAGGAAGCAAAGCATGTTTGAAGCAACTGCAGTCTCCACTGTGTGCCACTTAGTATGACAACTTACAAAGGTCTTCATTGATTTTACCCAAATAGAACCATCCATACTGCCAATATATTGTGTTGTAGAAAACCATAACTTTACCTCACAGATGAGGAAGTCATACTCTAGAGTAACCAATTTATGTTACAAGTGAAACCAAATAAGGGAAATGGGTTTCAAACGGACTCATAAATAGTTTATGAGTATTTGTTTTTCAATTGTCACTGTTCTTACTTTGAGAACTCCAGAATTCCTATTCCCACCTGAGTTGATTTCATAAAGACTGTAAGAATTTTACAGTTTTGTTAGGAAAGAGATAAGTCAATAAATGTCTGGTTGTGGAATGAATGATATCTGGGTCAAAAATGGTATTATGCTGATAGGAAGAGAATATCCATTTTGAATTTCAGCAGACACAGGGGCACATAGATAGACTGGACAGGGAATTTGACCACAATATTGACGAATAATGAGAGATGTGTGATATTAGGGAGATGAGCAAAAATGGCTAAAAATGGGACCACTATATACTTGTGATCATTTTAATGAGACTGAATCAAGAGAACAATCCACTGTAGAAGAATGCATAGTAACTTATGCTTAGTTGGCTTGGAAGGACAAGTGCAGAAAGTGACACCAGCAGGACTAAGAAATATTGTACACAGCGGGGGGGGGGGAACCATTATATTCAAGCTCCTAAAAGTACGCAAGTGTTGGCAACCATAATAGTGACTGGGATTTTTAACAGTATATTGGATGGATCTCAAGGTAGGGCAGTCTCTGTATGGTCTTTCCTTCAGTGTTTGCTCCAGACTTTGTCTCTGAATCTCCTCCCATGGGTATTTTGTTGCCCCTTCTAAGAAAAAACAAAGTATCCACACTTTGGTCTTCCTTCTTCTTGAACATCATATGGTCTTTGAATTATATCTTGGGTATTGTGAGCATCGTTACTATTCCACTTATCAGTGAGTACATACCATGTATGCTCTTTTGTGATCACTCACATTTGTTAATTCTTGATCTTAGAGCATAGACTATTTGTGTTCTATTCAGGAAATTTTCCCCTGGTCCCATGTGCATGAGGCTCTTACTCACTTTCTTTTCTATTAGTTTCAGTGAATCTGGTTCATGTGGCAGTCCTTGATCCACTTGGACTTCAGATTTGTACAAGAAGATAAGAATGGACTGATTTTCATTCTTCTAAATGCCAAAGATAAACCAGCAACAGTTTTGGAAATGCTGTCATTTTTCCACTGGATGTATTTAGCTCCTTTGTTGAAGATCAAGTGACCGTAGGTGTGTGGGTTCATTGCTGTAACTTTACTTCTATTCCATTGATCTACCAGTGCCATGTAGTTTTTTATTACTATTTCATTCTTAATTTTGTAAAAGAATATTGTTGTTGGACTGGTAATTTTTTTTTTCTCTCTAGAACAGGTTATCTCACAGGGAACTAAGATTGCACAACTTCTGAGGATCAGTATCTAATGATGAGGACTTTAATTACTCAGTATTAGTTAACCCTGTATGAATCTAGGTTGAGATTTCTTCCTGGCTCTGGTAGACTACCCTTAGGATTAAACTTGATTAAATTTGATTAAATTGCGAAGATTTTTTTTTCTTCTGCTGATTCAGTTCTTCCCTAGTTAACTTGTTTTGTATTTTCACAAAGCACTATTTGAAAATGTCCAGTATTTTTAGTATGCTTTGTTCCATTTGGGTACATAGTAGGAGTCAAGTTATACTGTTAAAAGTTAGAAGAACAAGTCCTTGCAAGAAGAGTTAACTTAAAACTTTCCTTGATCTCACTTCTGGCAACAAAACGATAGCAATTAGAAGAGAAACAAATAAATGAAATTGGGAATCACCTTGTTGTGGAGAAAGCTTGTCAGTCATATGTCAAAAATTAAATTTTAGCTTCTTTACTATATCTCAGATTTCCTAATCTGGCCGATCTAAAATATAGTCCATTAAGTTGTGATCATCAAATAGTAAAAAAAAAAATATATTTATTTATACTTCATAACTATAATTTCACTAATGCTATGGACTGTAAAATGAATATTTTCTCTACAGGGTGTCTGAACAACCACTGTAAAATGTTTATTTGATCTTGCATGGGTCACAACACACAGGATGAAATGAATTTTGTAATACAAAGCTCCTAGAAATTGTGAAGGAAGTGGGACACTCCCTGCCAATCCAAAGGCCTAGATAGTCAGAGGAACATGAAGTTCCTCTGCCAATAAACACTCTCTACTCTTTCAGTACCCGACAAATAGTCCATGCCAAACCACAAGTCACACTTCCTGGAAGAGAAATTCCCAGTTCCAGCAGACACACCCTGACCAATGATGAATGGAAGAACCATGTCTCTGGAACAACACACTATAACCATGGCCCATGTAGTCTCGCAAACAACTCCAAGAGACTCCTCTTGCCCAAATACAAGAATTGACCTAGTGAGACAGCTCCAAATCTGAGTGGAGACTCCTGAATCATTCCATGCATTGAAGGCGCCCAGAACTTCAGGCCCCAACTAGGTGAAGACACACTCTCCTATCACAAGACACATAGGCCAGAATAAAGAGAGGAAATAGACAGAACAAAAACTCCATGCATCATAGACATTCCAAAAACCCAGAACCTAGACCTGTACCAAAAACACAGACACAAAAATTCAGGCTTAAAAACAGTCAGAGTTCTGCATAGTCCCTTGTGCTCCATAGTCTAATTGTGGGCTCAGTATTCAGTCCAGTGGAGCCTTGAACAACCCATGAGAATCACTTCAGTATGGAAAGTTTATTTTATTTATTTATTGCATATCATATTCACTTGCAATGTCAATTGTAAACCCTTTCCCTATTTTCCCCCTCCCAAATGACTCCCAATTCATCCTCCAACCCCCATCCTCCACATATATGCCCCTTCACCAGACCAACTCTCACCTCTCCCCTCCTTGACTTCCCTTTCTTGGGGCATCTATTGAGGCTTCACCAGACCAAGGTCCATTCTTCCCACTGATGCTCAACAAGGCATTCCTCTGCCAGATTTTTGTCTGGAACCATGTGTATCCCTTGATTGATGGTTTAGTCCTTTGGAGTCCTGGTGAGACTGGGTGGGTAAAATTGTGCTTCATTCTATGGGCTCTAAACCCATTTAGCTCCTCCAGACCAACCTCCAGGTCCCCCATTGTGGATCCCACACCCCGACAAATGGTTGGCTGCTAGTATCTGACTCTGTATTAGTAAGACTCTGGCAAGGCTCTTCTCACGACAACCATGGCATGCTTCTTTTGTTATACAGGGTTGTTGTTGTTGATGTTGTTGTTGTTGTTGTTGTTGTAGTAGTAGTTGTTGTTTGATATATTCGTTATACATTTCAAATGATTCCCCCCTTTCAACAAGCCTCCCTCAACAAAGTCACAGCTTGATTGAAGTTCTCACTAGATCTGGCTGAAATGTTGAGTGAGGCCAGATGAACTGAAATACAAGACACAGGGTGTCCAAGCAGATGGGTTTGGTATATCTGAGAATGAATCTCACCAAAACTGTTCACACTGTAATATGTAAATCTCAAGACAAATTTAAGTACTGCCAAGATTTTTGCATGGATTTTGCTGGTCTGTGTATTGTGCACATACTAGTTAAGGATGAAGTTCTTCTTCATGTTTGAGAATGTGAAAAAGAGCTGTCTTTTTTATGGGCCAATTTTAATAATAACCAATCATAAGTCTACATTTATGCTACATGAAAGAAGGCACAAAGAATCTTTTCCTGTCCTATTTGATTCTCTTGATGTTTTCTTGTTATTCATGGAGTCTCCCAATGCCATATCTGATTCATATAACTTTATAAGGGTTCCAGAGCCTAATCTCCTTTTTGGTGGAGAAAAAAGTAGAGCCTGTCTTCTAAAATAGCATGTGCTTGAACCATGCAACCTTCATCAGAATTGCTGATTTGAAACTATAAAGAATAGATGCCATTCCCCCACCCATTTACCCTTCCAGCATCCATTTCATCTGTGTGACAAGTATGGGGAAAAAGCATCTGACCTGTGCAGTCAGTTCTTCTACGCATCTTCCATTGTCTGGTCACCTCTCTAACTGAAACCCTGACATATATATGCAGGGCCATGTCCAGAAGTGAAAGATTTCCACAGCTCCATGAGTCTCATTGTCTATATCAAGGAAACATACCAGATACCTACCACACCATGATTATTGAGGATAATGCCACCCCCAATACTGGCTTTAAGAGGAACATCCAGGGATAGGATATCCTGTGACAGACCCAGTTTAGAATCCAGCTTTGTTGGATGTTCCAAGGCCTGACGCTGTTACTAATGCTATGGTATGCTTAAACATGGGAGCCTCGCATAGCTTGCTTTTCAAGAAACCCAACAAGCAGCAGAAAGAGTCTGGTGCAGAATCATACTCTCACCCAATTGACAGAAGTTGGTGAGACCTGGGGTTGAATTAGGGAAAAGCTGGAAGAAGCTGTAGTGGAGGGAAACCTCAACAGATTACAAGCAGTCTCTAATAACCTGGAGATCTCATAGACATTCTACCACCTTCCAAGAAGCATGCACAAGCTGGTATGAGGACCATAATATTTATAAAGCATAGGACTGTCTGGTCTGCCCTCAGTGAGAGTAGATACACCTAAGCCTTGAGAGACTTGAGGCCCCAGGGAGTGGTGTGATCTAGTTGGCATGGAGAGAGGGGCTAGGGCATTTCTTTGGAGATGTTCAAGGAGGTGTTATGCTGAGTGGTAGAAAGACGCAGATTCAGAGAGGGATATTGTTTGGAATATAAATGAAGATTAAGTCATCATCATCATCATCGTCATCATCATCATATTCATCATCATAATTTTCATCACATTCATCTCAGGAAAGCCTATGCAGGAATAATAAAATAGTGCATAGTACAGTGTGCTTCCACAGAAGAATTAGAAAGTTCTCATACCTTCAATTTAAAGAATACCTGAAAGCTCTAGAAAAAGAGAAGCAAACACACATAAGAGTAACAGAAGGTAGGAAATAATCAAAATTAGGGCTCAAAGCTATCAAATATTTATCAAAAATCTATAAATCTAAGACCTAACTTTTTCAGAAAATCAAGAAGAAAAATAAACCCTTCGTCAAACTAACTAAAACACAGAGACAAACATAATAAGAAAATGAGAAGGGTGACAGCATTACAGTTGACAAAATAATTCAAAGAACAGTCTGTCCTAATTCAAAAGACTGTACTCAAACAAATAGAAAAGCTTAACAAAGTGGATTGTTTTCTAGAAAGATACCATGAACCAAAGATAACTCAAGATCAGATGAACTATTGAACAAGCATAAAAACCCTATGAAATGAAGCAGTCAACAAAAATCTAACAATAATAAACAATACAGGGGTAGATAGTTTTAGCATGGCAGTCTACCAACATTGAAAGAAGAGCTAACATCAATTCTCCTCACACTATTCCACTAAATAGAAACAGGAGGATCACTGTCATCTCATTCTATGATGCCAGCATCACCATGATACAGAAAGCCTACCTACACTCAACTAAGAAATAGAATTTCAGACCAATTCCTTTTATGAATATTGATGAAAAAGTATTCACTGAAACGCTTGAAAAATGAATCCAGAAATACAGCAAACCATAGTCCATGATGATCAAGTAGGTGTCACCTTATGGATGCAGGGATGGTTCAGTATGTGAAAAACAATCAATTTAATCCAAGGTATAAACAAACTAAAAGAAATATATCACAGATTTTCTCATTAAATGTTGAAAATCCTTTGACCAAATTCAACACTCTTTCAGGTTAAAATGTCTTAGTGAAAACATGTAGTATAGCTAAGGAAAATAAAGATAATATACAACATTCCAGTGGCCAACATCAAATTAAATGGAGAGAAATTTAAAGCAATTGAGCCATAATAAAGTCCTAAGAAAGGAGCATTGTCAAAGGGGAAAAATGTTAGTTGACATACGAAATAAATTTTCCAAAACTCAGTCTAACTGATGACTAATGTCCAGAACTTATAAAGAACATATCAAATTAGACAAGAACAATTCAAATAACAATTAAAATGGAGTACATAGTTAAACATGTAATTTTCAACAGAGGAATCCTTGAGCAGCTGAGAATGATGACTGGCCTTACTAACAAGGGAAATGGAAATAAAAATGATTCTGAGATTCCATCTAGCAACTAGGAAGGATGGCTATGATTAAATTTCAAATGAATGCACATACTGAATATGATGTGGAGCTAAGGTTACACTCCACAATTTCTCCCCCCTCTCTCTCTCTCTCTCTCTCTCTCTCTCTCCCTCCTTCCCTCCCTCCCTCTCTCCTCTCTCTCTCTCTCTCTCTCTCTCTCTCTCTCTCTCTCTCTCTTTCTCTCTCTCTCTTTAAAATCAGTGGAATTTCAAAAAAAAATTTTTCCTTTATTTTTTATTTGATATATTCTTTTTTGGATATATTCTTAATTTACATTTCATTTCCCTTTCCCTGGTTCCCCGCCCCCAAAGGTCCCACATGCTCTGTTCCCTACCCCTGTTCCTCAATCCACCCCTTGCCACTTCCCTGTTCTGGTATTCCCCCACACTTATGCATTGAGCCTTTTCAGAACCTGGGTCCACTCCTTCCTACTTCTCCAACGTCATTTGGTATGTGGATTGTTTCTTTGGTTTCCCAATTTCTAGGATAATATCCACTTATAATTGAGTGCATACAATGGGTATTCTTTTGAGAATGGATTGCCTCACTTAGTATGATGTTCTCTAGCTCCATCCATTTCTCTAAGAATTTAATGAATTCGTTGATTCTAATGGCTGAATAGTACTCCATTGTGTATATATATCATATTTTTGTATCCATTCCTCTGTTGAGGGACATCTGGGTTATTTCCAGATCCTGGCTATTATAAATATAGCTGCTATGAACATAGTGGAGCATGTATTCTTTTTGTATGCTGGGGAATCTTCTGGGTATATGCCCAGGAGTGGTATGGCAGTGTCCTCCGGAAGTATCATGTCTAGTT
The DNA here is from genome assembly GCA_964023405.1 of Apodemus agrarius. NCBI lineage: Eukaryota > Metazoa > Chordata > Mammalia > Rodentia > Muridae > Apodemus > Apodemus agrarius. Next base: position 74,765,804 of record OZ030007.1, on the reverse strand, counting down.
TTCTGAGGAACCACCAGAATGATTTCCCGAGTGGTTGTACCAGCTTGCAATTCCACCAGCAGTGTCGAAGGGTTCCTCTTTCTCCACATCCTCGACAACACCTGCTGTTTCCTGAGATTTTAATCTTAGCCATTCTGACTGGTAAGAGGTGAAATCTCAGGGTTGTTTTGATTTGCATTTCCCTAATGACTAATGATGTTGAATATTTTAAAGGTGCTTTTCAACCATCCCAATTTCTTCAGGTGAAAAGACGTTGTTTAGCTCTGTACCCCATTTCTGGATAGGGTTATTTGGTCTAACTTCTTGAGTTCTTTTTATACACTGGATATTTGCCCTCTGTCAGATGTAGGGTTGGTGAAGATCTTTTCCCAATTTGTTCGTTGCCGTTTTGTCCTTCTGACTGTGACCTTTGCCTTACAGAAACTTTGTAATTTTATGAGGTCTCATTTGTCTATTCTCGATATTAAAGCTTAACCTATAGGTGTTCTGTTCAGAAACATTCCCCCGAGCCAATGTCCTCAAGGGTCTTCCCCATTATCTTTTCTATTAGTTTTAGTGTGTAGTTTTTATGTGGCTGTCCTTGATCCACTTGGAGTTGAGCTTAGTACAAGGAGTTAAGAGTGGATCAATACAGATTCAATGCCATCCCCATCAATATCTCAACTCAGTCCTTCATAGAATTAGAAAGAGCAATTTTCAAATACATCTGGAATAACAAAACACCCAGGATAGCTAAAACTATTATCAACAGTAAAAGAACTTCTGGGGGAATAAGTATCCTGTACCTCAAGCAATACTACACAGTGGTAGTGTTAAAAACTGCATGGTATTGGTACAGTGAAAAGGAGGTGGATCAATGGAATAGGAATGAATACCCAGAATTGAACCCACACATCTAAGGCCAATTGATCTTCGACAACGGAACGGAAAAAATTCCTGTAGGGGGAAAAATAGCTTTTTCAACAAATGGTGCTGGCTCAACTGGAGGTCAACTTGCAGAAGATGTATTCTTTATTTATATTTCAAATGATTTCCTCTTTCTTGGATCCCCCTTCCCCTATAGTTACATAGAACCTATTCCCTACTCCAGTTCCTAAATCATATCCTTCCTGGTCCTCCCATACATTGCTGCGTCTAGCCTTTCCATGACCAGGGAGGGACCTCTCCATTCTTCTTGGGCATCATTTGATTCATGAATTGTTTTTTAGGTTTTCCAAGTTTCTGGACTAATATATGCTTTTCAGTGACTGCATACCATGTATGTTCTTCTGTGATAAATGAGGGTCATCTCACTCAGGAAAACATTCTCCAGTTCCACCAACTTGCCCAAGAATTTCATGAATTCATTGTTTTCAATAGCTAAGTAGTATTCCATAGTGTAAATATACTGCTGTATATTTTCTGTATTCATTCTTCAATTGAGGGACATCTGGGTTGTGTCAAGGTTCTGGCTATTTTAAATAGGGCTGCTATGAACACTATAGCTCAGGTTTCCTTATTACATACAGGGGAATCTTCTGGGTATATGCCCACGAGTGGTAGAGCAGGTGTTCCTGCATTATCATACCCAGGTTTCTGAGGAACTGCCACACTTATTTCCAGAGTGGTTGTAGTAGATTGCAAGCACCCCCAGTGGGGGAAGTGTTCCTTTTTCTCCACATCCTCTCTAGCACCTATTTTCTACTGAGGTTTTGATCTTAGCCACTCAAACTATAGTAAGGACAAATTTCTGGGTTGTTTTGATTTGCATTACCCTGATGAATAAGGATTTGGAACATTCTTTAGGAGCTTCTCAGGCATTTAGTATTCCACAGGAGAAAATTCTTTGTTTAGCTCTGTTCCCCATTTTTAATGGAGTTATTTGGATCTCTGGAATCTACTTTCTTGAGTTTTTTTGTATATCTTGGCTATAAGCCCTCTGTTGGATATAGGGTTGGTAGAGACCTTTTCCCAATTTGTTGGTTGCCATTTTGTCCTATTGAAAATGTCCTTCATCTTACAGAAACATAGTAATTTTATGAGGCCCCATTTGGCAATTCTTGTTCTTAGAGAATAAGTTATTGTTTTTCTGTTCAGGAAATTTTCCCCTATGCCCATGTCCTCAAGGGTCTTCCACCTTTTTTTTTTTCTGAGTTTCAGTGTGTCTGGTTTTATGTGGCTGTCCTTCATCCTCTTAGACATGAGATTAATGCAAGAAGATAAGAATGGATCAATTTGCATTCTTCTGCATGCTGACCTCCAGTTGAGACAGCACCATTTACTAAAAGGGTATCATTAATCCACTGGAAGGTTGTAGCTTCTTTGTGAAAAATCAAGTAACCATAGTTGTGTAGGTCATTTCTGGGTATTCAATTCTAGTCCATTGATCTACTATCCTGCCACTGTACCAATAAAATGCAGTTTTTAACACAGTTGCTCTGTAATACTGCTTGAGGTTGAGCATAATGATTCCTCCAGAAGTCTTTTTCCTGTTGAGTATAGTTTCATATATCCTGGTTGTTTTTTGTTGTTGTTGTTATTGGTGGTGGTGGTGGTGGTGGTGTTTCAGATAAATATGAGAAATGCTCTTTCTAACTTTACAATTAATTAAGTTAAAAATTTGATATGGATTCCATTGAATTTGTCTATTGCTTTGGTATGATGGCCATCCTGTCAATCTAAGAGCACAGAAGATTTTCCCATCTTGGTATTTTTGATGTTTTTTTTTTGTTTGTTTGTTTGTTTCTGTTGGTAACTTTTTTTTGAAGATTACTTTTGTGCTTTTTCTGGGGTGTAGTTTCCCTCCGCGTGTTGGCATTTTCCATCAATTATCCTTTGGAGGGCTGGATTTCTGGAAAGATATTGTATAAATTTGTTTTATTATGGAATATCCTGGTTTCTCCATCTACAATGATTGAGTGATTTGCTGGGTATAGTAGCATGAGCTGTCATTTGTGTTTCCTTAGGGACTGTATGAGTTCTTCCCAGAATAGTTTTGCTTTCTTTGTCTCTGGTGAGAAATCTCGTGTAATTCTGAGGGGTCTGCCGTTATAAATTACTTGCCCTTTTGCCTTTACTGCTTTTAATATTCTTTCTTTTTATAGTTTATTTGGTGGTTTTTTATGTGCCTTGATGACTTTCTGTTCTGGTCCAGTCTATTTAGAATTCTGAAGTCTTCTTGTATGTTCATGGGCATCACTTTTCTAGGTTAGGAAAGTTTTCTTCTATAATTCTGTTGAAGATATTTACTGAGCCCTTAAGATGTAACTCCTCGCTCTCATCTATACATATAATACTTAGGTTTGGTCTTCTCATTGTATACTGGAGTTCCTGGATATTTTGGGTTACCAACTTAATGCATTTTGCATTTTCTTTCACTGGAGATTCATTGTTTTCTATCACATCAACAATGCTTGTGGTTTGTTTTTCTATCTCTTGTTATCTATTGTTGATGCTTGCAACTATGTTGCTTGAATTCTTTCCAAGGTTTTCTCTCTCCAGATATGTCTCACTTTGTAATTTCTTAAATGTTTCTACTTACACTTTTAGATCCTAGAGGATTTTGTTTAGTTACTTAAGTTGATTGTTTGTGGTTTCCTGTAATTCCTTAAGGGATTTTTGAGTATCTTCTTTAAGGGCTTCTGCCTATTTACCCATGATCTCTTGTATTTCTTTAAGGAATTTTTGTGTTTCCTCTTTAAGGGCTTTTACCTGTTGACTGATGTTCTCCTTAATTTCTTTTTTTAATAAAGAGATTGATTTTATTAAATATTGTTGTTTCATATTGCTTTTTGTTTATTTTTATTTTTTGAGATTTTTTTTCATTTAATTTTTAATTTTTATATTCTATGTTTACATTCCAAAGGCTTTCCCCTTTCCCAGTCCCCCCCACTGTACTTCCCATAATTTCTCTCCCCCCCAACCATTCCCTAATCATTCCCCCTACCCCCACGATTTCTCTGTTCTGGGTCTACAAAACTGGATCCAATCTTTACAGGCCCAGGGTCCTCTCCTTTCTTCTTCTTGGGAGTCATTTGCCTTGCTAATTGTGCCTTGAGTATTTAGGGCTTCTGGGCTCATTAATATCCACTGATCAGTGATTGCATTTCATGTGTATTCTTTTGTGATTGGGTTAACTCACTTAGGATGATAGTTTCCAGATCTAACCATTTACCTACAAATTGCATGAGTTCATTATTTTTAATTGCTGAGTAGTACTCCATTGTATAAATATACCACATTTTCTGAATCCATTCCTCTTTTGAGGGATATCTGGGCTCCTTCCAATTTCTCGCTATTATAAACAAGGCTGCTATAAACATAGTGGAGCATGTGTCTTTATTGTATGCAGGGGAATCCTCTGGGTATATGCCCAGGAGTAGTATGCCAGGGTCCTCTGGAAGTGACATGCCCAATTTTCTGAGGAACCGCCGAACTGATTTCCAGAGTGGTTTTACCATTTTGCAATCCCACCAACAGTGGAGGAGTGTTCCTCTTTCTCCACATCCTTGCCAGCACTTGTTGTCTCTTTGGGTTTTTATCTTAGCCATTCTGACTGGTGTGAGGTGGAATCTCAGGGTTGTTTTGATTTGCATTTCCCTGATGACTAATGACGTTGAATATCTCTTAAGGTGTTTCTCGGCCATCTGAACTTCTTCGGGTGAAAATTCTTTGTTTAGCTCTGTACCCCATTTTTTGATAGGATTATTTGATTCTTTGTGGTCTAACTTCTTGAGTTCTTTGTACATATTGAATATTAGCCCTCTGTCGGATGTGGGGTTGATGAAGATCTTTTCCCACTTTGTTGGTTGCTGTTTTGTCCTTCTGACAGTGTCCTTTGCCTTACAGAAACTTTGTAATTTTATGAGGTCCCATTTGTCAATTCTTGATCTTAGAGCATAAGGTATTGGTGTTCTGTTCAGGAACTTTCTCCCTGTGCCCATGTCCTCCAGGGTCTTCCCAAGTTTCTTTTTTAATAATTTCAGTGTGTCTGGTTTTATGTGGTGGTCCTTGATCCACTTGGAGTTGATCTTAGTACAAGGAGATAAGAGTGGGTCAATTCACATCTTCTGCATGTTGATTTCCAGTTGAACCAGCACCATTTGTTGAAAAAGCTATCTTTTTTCCACTGGATGGTTGTGGCTCATTTATCAAAATCAAGTGACCATAAGTCTGTGGGTTCATTTCTGGGTTTTCAATCCTATTCCATTGATCTACTTGCCTGTTGCTGTACCAATACCATGCAGTTTTTAACACAATTGCTCTGTAGTACTGCTTGAGGTCAGGGATATTGATTCCCTCAGAAGTCCTTTTATTGTTAAGAATAGTGTTAGCTATCCTGGTTTTTTGTGGCTCCAGATGAATTTGAGAATTGCTCTTTCTAGATCTATGAAGAATTGAGTTGGGATTTTGATGGGGATCACATTGAATCTGTAGATTGCTTTTGGAAAGATGGCCATTTTTACTATATTGATCCTGCCAATCCAGGAGCAAGAAATATTTTTTTCCATCTTCTGAGTTCTTCTTCGATTTCTTTCTTCAAGGACTTGATATTCCTGTCATACATATCTTTCGCTTGTTTGGTTAGAGTTACACCAAGGTACTTTATGTTGTTTGTGGCTATTGTGAAGGGTGTTATTTCCCTAACTTCTTTCTCAGACTGCTTGTCGTTTGAGTACAAGAAGGCTACTGATTTGCTTGAGTTAATTTTATAACCTGCAACTTTGCTGAAGTTGTTTATCAGCTGTAGAAGTTCTCTGGTAGAGTTTTTTGGGTCGCTTAAGTAAACTATCATATCTTCTGCAAATAATTATACTTTGACTTCTTACTTTCCAATCTGTATCCCTTTGACTTCCTTATATTGTCTAATTGCTCTCACTAGACCTTCAAGTACTATATTGAAAATATATGGAGAGAGAGGGCAGCTTGTCTAGTACCTGATTTTAGTGGAATTGCTTCAAGTTTCTCTCCATTTATTTTGATGTTGGCTACTGGTTTGCTGTAGATTGCTTTTACTATTTTTAGGTATGGGCCTTGAATCTCTCCCCATTCCAAGACTTTTAGCATGAAAGGATGCTGAATTTTGTCGAATGCTTTTTCAGCATCTAATGAGATGATCATGTTTTTTTTTTTTTTTCTTTTCGTTTGTTTATGTAGTGGATTACATTGATGGATTTCCATATATTGAACCATCCCTGCATCCCTGAGATGAAGCCTACTTGGTCATGGTGAATGATTGTTTTGATGTGCTCTTGGATTCGGTTGGCAAGAATTTTATTGAGTATTTTTGCATCATATTCATAAGAGAAATTGGCCTGTAGTTCTCTTTCTTTGTTGGATATTTTTGTGGTTTAGGTATCAGCATAATTGTGGTTTCGAGGAATGAGTTGGGCAGTGTTCCTTCTGTCTCTATTTTGTGGAATAGTCTGAAGAGTATTGGTGTTAAGTCTTTTTGAAGGTGTGGTAGAATTCTGCACTAAAACCATCTGGTCCTGTACTTTTTTTGGTTGGGAGGATTTCTATGTCCCCTTCTATTTCTTTGGGGGTCTCTTTTGGTGACTTTAGGTTGAACGGAATTTTATCTGATATTAGAATGGCTACTCCAGCTTGTTTCCTGAGACCCTTTGCTTGTAAAATTGTCTTCCAGTTTTTACTCTAAGGTGGTGTTTGTCAGTGTCACTGAGATGTGTTTCCTGTATGCAGCAAAATATAGTGTCCTGTTTCCATATCCAGTCTCAATTTGAGAAGGTACCATGCGTTGCTGAGAAAAAGGTATACTCTTTTGCTTTAGGATGAAATGTTCTATATATATCTCCTAAATCCAGTTGTTCCAAAGCTTCAATTAGTTTCACTGTGTCCATGTTTAGTTTCTGCTTTCCTGATCGGTCCATTGAGGAGAGTGGAGTGTTGAAGTCACCTACAATTAGGTGCAATGTGTGCTTTAAGCTTTAGTAAAGTTTCTTTTACGAATGAGGGTGCCCTGGATCTCTTAAATCCAGTTGTTCCAAAGCTTCAATTAGTTTCTCTGTGTCTTTTTATTGGGGAATTGAGTCCATTGATATTAAGAGATATTAAGGAATAGTAATTATTACTTCCTGACATTTTGTACGTTTTTTTGATTTGTTTTTTTTTTTTTTATTTGAGTGGTTCTCTTCTTTTGGATTGGATGAGAGGGGGTTTCTATCTTGTTTCTTATGGGGTGTAGTTCCTCCCCCCCTTGTGTTGGTATTTTTCCTTATTATCCTTTGTAGGGCTGGGTTTGTAGATAGATATCGTGCAAATTTGGTTTTGTCATGGAATACCTTGGTTTCCCCATATATGGCGATTGAGAGTTTTGCTGGGTATAATAGTTTTGGCTGAAGTTTGTGTTTTCTTAGAGTCTGCATGAGGTCTGCCCAGGATCTCCTAGCTTTCATGGTCTCAGGTGAGAAGTCTGGTGTAATTCTGATAGGTCTTCCTTTATATGTTACTTGTCCTTTTTCTCTTACTGCCTTTAATATTCTTTCATTGTTTACTACATTTGGGGTTTTGATTATTATGTGACGGGAAGTATTTCTGTTCTAGTCCAATCTATTTGGGGTTCTATAGGCTTCTTGTATATTCATGGGCATCTCTCTCTTTAGGTTGGGGAAGTTTTCTTCCATAATTTTGTAGAAGATATTTGCTGGCCCTTTAAGTTGTAGATCTTCATTCTCATCTATCCCTATAATCCTTAGATTTGGTCTTCTCATTATGTCCTGGATTTCCTGAATGTTTTGGGTTACCAGCTTTTTGCATTTTGCATTTTCTTTAATTGTTGAATCCATGGTTCCTATGGTATCTTCAGCATCTGAGATTCTGTCTTCTACCTCTTGTATTCTATTGTTCATATTTGCATCTATGACTCCTGGTTTCTTCCTAAAGTTTTCTATCTCCAACATTATCTCCCTTTGAGATTTCTTAGTTGTTTCTACTTCTGGTTTTAGATTCTGTATGGTTTTGCTCAGATCTTTCAATTGCTTGTTTATGTTTTCCTGTAATTCTTTAAGGGATTTTTGAGTTTCCTCTTTTATGAATTCTACTTGTTGACCCATGTTCTCTTGTATTTATTTAAGTGATTTTTGTTTCTCCCCCTTATTGGGATTCATTTTTTGCTCTATATTCTCCTGGATTTCTTTAAGTGATTTTTGTGTTTGCCTTGTATGGGCTTCTAGCTTTTGATCTATTTTCTCCTTTCTTACTTTAAGAAATTTATCTAAGTGATTCTCTATCAGCATCCTTACCAGTGATTTTAGATCTGTGTCTTGTTTTTCAGGTGTGTTTTGATATCCGAGATTTATTTGTGTTTGCCTTGTAAGGGCTTCTAGCTTTTGATCTATTTCCTCATGTATTACTTTAAGAGATTTATCTAAGTGTTCCTCTATCAGCATCCTGACCACTGATTTTAGATCTGAGTCTTGTTTCTCTGGTGTTTCGGGGTATCTAAGATTTATTGCTGTCGGGGAACTGGGTTCGGGTGCTGCCATACTGCCTTCATTTCTGTTAGTAATGATCTTATGTTTGCCTTTTGCCATCTGGTTAACGCTGGTGTTAGTTGGTCCTGTAGTTACTAGCTGGTGCTTGACCCTCCTGTGGGCTCGTAAGGCTATTTCCCCACGACTGGGACACCTGAATCACTGCCCTGCAGGGCTCCTGCTCACAGATTGCTGACAGGTGGCCTGAGTCCCCCGAGGTCTTAAACTCAGGCTATCCGAAGTACTTGGTTTCGCCTGTTGGGCAGCTGCTTTGCACTGCTCATGCTCAGGGTTTGCTGTCTGGTGTGCTGTTTCCCCACAGGTCTTAAATTCGGGATATCTCAGTTACCTGGTTCTGCCTGCTGGTCCAAAGCTGCTGGGAAAATGGCTGGTTCCACTGCCTGCTGTATGGAAACAGCTGGGAAGATGGCAGAGGCTGCAGGGAGTGTGGGGTCCGCCCTCTAGGCACAGAGCCCAGGCATGGCTGGTTTCCCTCAAACCACTACTCTGTGCGCAGCTTCCGTTCAAGGCCTGAGTCCACGAAGGTCTTAAACTCAGGATATCTCAGGTACCTGGTTCTGCAGGCTGGGTCTGAGCACCTGGGAAGCTGGCTGAGGCTGGCTCCACTGCCAGCTGGCTGGGAAACAGTTGGGAAGATTGCGGTGGCTGCAGGGTCTCCTGAATTTCTTTAAGAGAGTTATTTAAGTCTTTCTAGAAGCCCTCTATCAGCCTCATGATATACAAATTTAAATCAGACTCTTGCTTTGCTGATGTTTTGGGGTATCTGGGGGACTTGTTCTGATGGGAGCAATATGTTCTGCTGTTGCCATGTGGCCTTGGATTCTGTTGATAGGATTCTTGAGCTTGAATTTCACCACCTGGTTGTCTCTGCTGCTAGTTGGTATTGTCTCTGGCTGGAAGTTTTTCCTTCTGTGTGCTTGTAAGCATGCGTCCTTACTCATCTGAGCTCAGATGTGAAAGCACTGCTGAGAGATCTTTCTCACTCTACTGGTGTGCTGTGCAAAGAAGGATGTGCTGTCTCCTGGCTCCATGTTGCAAATGAACCTGCATTTCTTTATGTCCTTATTGATACCCTCCATGATGCCTTCCACCAGCATTATGATCTGTGATTTAAATTCAAATCTTGATTTTCTGGTATTTTGGGTTATCCAGGTCTTCCTTTTGTGGGAGAATTGGGTTTGGACCATGTCATATGCCTTGATTTCTGTTAGCATTGTTCAAATATTTGCCTTTTGCCACTCTGTTATCTCTGGTGTTAGTTGGTACTGCTGTCACTGGCTGGTGTTTGAACCTCTCAAGTGCCTGTAAACGTATCTCTGTAAGCATGGATTACCTGGCTTCACATGGCACATATTGTTGTGGTTCTGCCAAACTCCTGCTTGCAGGTTGAGTCCTAAATTGCTGTGTCCAAATTGATTGTCTACTCTGGTGATCCCTGCCTACCAGTCTGTCCCTCTATCCAGTTACAGGAGCACAGATGGCTGTACCTCACCTCTAAGTGTGGGACTCACTCCCACTGCTTCACTGCAGGGAAGATGTTCTTCAAAGTGTAGTAGCCAAGCTGGTTGGCAGTGTTAGTGCCAAGCTCCTTGGTGTAGGTGGTGTCCCAGTGGGATGTATCCCAAACGATCTCCTCTGATGATCCCTGTCTATCAGTCTGCCCCTCTACAAAATCAGAGGTCTACTCCACAATTACTAATGGACGTCCAAACTTGTACATCCACATTGGAAAACAATTTACATGTTTTTCAAAAAAAATCTAGGAATGATTTTACCTCAAGACACTTCAATAACACTCCTGCAAATATGCCCAAAGATGTCCTATTATACCACATGGGCAATTGATGAACTATTTTTCTAGGACCTTTGCTCATAATAGTCATTATCCAATAACAAACAGAGAAACAAACAAACAAACAAACAAACAAATAGACACACCTAGATGTCCCTCAGCAGAAATATAGATAAAGAAAATGTGGTCCATCTACATAGTAGAATATTTTATGGTTGTTAAAATCAATGGTTTTATTAAAGTTGCATACAATGGAATGAAACCTGAGAATATTATCCCAAGTTAAACAGCTCAGAGCCAGAAAGACATACATGTTATATACCAACTTACAAGTGGATACTACCTAAAATTTGCAGGATAATCATGCTACAACCAACAGACCCAAAGAAATTGGAAAATACATTGGTTCTGAGGTAAAATGAATGAATCTTACTCAGAAGAAGAAACTGAAGAGTTGACAGAGTTTGATGATGAGATGGACCTCAGGAGGATAGAAGGGAAGTGAAAAGGATTAAAGTGAGTTAAGCATGGAAATCATAATGCAAATAACAAGTTGAGACAGTGAATAGATTCCTATCCAAGCAGGATATAGATGCTGAAATGACCATCTACAAGATAGGCAAACCTCCCAGAGAAGAGAGGTGTTATGAGTCCACACATTAAAGCCTTCATCTCAAAATGTGTCTTTGCAAAAGGATGTGCGGTGATAAAGAGCAAACAGAGACTGAAGGAAAACTAAAACAATAACTGCCCCAACGAGAGACCATACAATGTGAGAGAGCCAATCCGTGATTTAACGTTGATACTCTGCTATGGTTATAAACAGGGAACTATTATAACTGTCGCCTGTGCAGAATCACACAACTTGTCTCCAATCTGAATATTTAGACATCATTGCAAACAATGCTAGATCAGTGAAAATGAACCTTCACAGAGTGAATGGTATAGGGAGGATCCTGGTTGGAATTAGAGTAAGGGAAACACCTTTTCCAGAGAAATCATGGAGTGAAAAACCTGTGTTTATTGGGCATGAACAGACCTGAATAAACTTTAGAGAAATGGTATGTGTAGAGAGGGTTAGTGTACATTTTTTTGTGGCGTCGTGGTGCAGGGAATGCATATTTTCAAAAAAGACATTCCAAGTGGTGCCTGGACATATCCTGATATGAGTAGAGGAAGTAGAACTTCATATATGGCCATCAGGCTGTGTCACTATATCAAGTGAAGAAGTATGTCTTTGGGTGTGGTTGTGAGTTCGTAAGACTAAGTGCACTAGGGAAAGAATGTCAAGGACAAGGAAGAACTCTATCATATTTCTTATAAGGACAGCATGTAATTTCATATTTGGACATGTTCTGACACCACTTTTATTCCGTGAGAGCTCCCCTGGTTATATTGCTTTTTGGGCAAACACCCTAGTGATGTTGAATGTTCTGATCAACCTTCAGTCCTATAGTATGTCTCTACTTTGAACCAAAGAGGTAGAGATGTCATTGCATCTGAATTGATAGCTTTCACTATGTTGTTGTGGCATTATTCTATACATCCTCTTACCTGGGACCACTGGAAGTAACTTGATCTTCTTATATCTCAGCAACACATTCAGAAGACATATATAATAAGCTCCTAATCTCAGTAATATCTCTTAATATCCTGTACACATGCATCTCATTGTCAAGGTAATGTGTGTGCAAAGAGCAGACTCACAATATGTAGAATGGAAGCCTCAGTGATTATATCATAAGGGCAGAATAATTGCTCCTATCGAGGCAGTGTCTACATAAGGTTTTTCTAATATATCTGTGAAATAGTAAAGATTTGTAAATTTAAACTCAAGAACAAGAGTCTAGAACCTGTCAGGATTACAGATTATTTCTTAGAATGTGGATCATGACAGAGGAAACAGTTTTGTTCTTTGAGATACAATGAGTTCATCTTTCTGTTTTTTCAGTATAATCCAATAATATGTATTGTAATTTTGCACAAGTGAATGAATCCTACCTCAGTATGTAGCACTCTACTTTGCTCAAATACCTATTAGGAATTCAGGGATATCAGGATATTTAGTATAGCTTTTATCAGAAGATTTTGGAACTATAGTGATTCTGCATGATGGAATAGATTAGAACCAGGTGTAAGAATAATATATGAGTGACAATGGGAGTGCTTAGTAGAAACCAGTACTCTCTATGAATTCCCTTTGTTGTTGGCTAAAAAAATATGTGAGGAGATGAGAAATCAATTGTGTTTGACTTTAGCACTGGGTACTTATTACTGTGCCAGTAATCAAACTTGTTATATGTTCTCTCAGAACACCATGGAAACTCTTTTACAAAATTATCCCCCCATCTTTACTGTAATGACACCCAAGCCAGAATTGTGTTTACAAAGCTTTGTGACCTGTTTGCTGCACCACACTGCTCATTTTCAGAAGTCACACTGGTGGGTGTTTTGTGGATAGGTTAGGGATATTTGCTCTTAAGTATGTCTGGAGTAGGACTGTATGAGAGGGTGGAACCGAGACAATAATTTGCAGTGATTTTCATGAAACATTTCGTGTCCTTAATATTTGTCATGATAATTTAATAAGGAGAGAAAAACTGAAAGGAAAACTTCAAAAATAATTAGAGATTAGGTAACTCTAGAAAAAAAAAAACATAGCTACCACTTCACCAAGCCATCTCAAGGTGGAAAAATTGAGATACCTTTGTTTACACATATCCTCTGGATTTCTTAAGAAAATGCTCTAGAATCTGTATACATATAAGAATCTCTTATACTTCTCTCCTTGGTGATATTTAAAAGGCAAGAGAAGCACAACATTTAGTCACAGAGCACACCTGGGATTCTGTAGTGCATAGCAGTGGAACAATATATAGCTTCCTGCACAAATTTACCAGCAGGTGACCAAAGGAAGATGCAGAGATTTCAGTAGATATGAAATTTCTCACTTTGTTTTCTCTCACACAATACTCCTACCATGGCTTTCCCAGTGAACTAAGGGGATTCTCATTCAGATTCAGAGCTCCTTTGAGGTCAACTGTTATCTTGTTCATCAGTGAAATCTTGCCAATATATAATACCTAAACAATGGTCACTTGAAGTCAAACACAAATACCTTCTTTTTCCTTTTCTGTGTGTAAAATATACCACCCTGTAACATGGCTTTTAAGTGGGAGGTTTGTTAGCTAACTTATCTTTGTCTGCAAGGTGTCCTCTTAGATTGCTTCCTGCATGGACCTAGTTTACTTGTTTGAGTTATGCTGACCTTGACATTATGAGGAAACATTATTTTCAGAAGTACTCAATACAATTCCATAGTAATCCATAGATAATGAGGAGGGAATCTATGATACATTCCTCAACTTGTCTTTTCTCTTCTCAGAGAGGAAACAAAGAAGTGTATAAACAACTTCTAGATATTCTATGAGTCTGTAAGCACAATAGCTAACAAGGCTTTTTATGGATTTGTCAAAATAGATGTACCATTTCCACCATGCAGATGAGAATGCCACAATCCAAAGACTAAAGAATCATGCAATTGGCCAAAAGCAAGGAAATATAGACTCAGATATAGGTTTCTTGGTGCTAATCTCACTTCTCTCTGTTCTTATTAAGAGGAATTGCAACTTTCTTCTTCTGACATGAATTTTTAGCACAAACACTGTTAGTTCTATACAATTTCAAGTAGTAGAGAGTTAAATGGTCATTTACTGAATAGATCTTACCCTGCTCTAACATGACAGCTATGTTGAGAAAAGGAGATTATGTGTTTTGAATTTCATTAAGGCAAGGGCCTTAATGAAAAGTGGACGTGGGAAGTTGAACTGATTTTTGTTTCCTTTTTTTTTTAAATTTTTGATATTCTTTGTTTAAATTCTGAATGCGTTCCCCTTTCCCAGTTCCCCCCTCACCATATGTCCCATAAGTCCTCTTCCCTCCTCCCATTCCCCAATCACCCCTCCCATTTCTCTGTTCTGGTACTGATTTTAAAAGTAGGATATTGTTACAGAGATGAACAAACGTGGTTAAAAACAGTACTAATGTTTTAATGTTTGTCATTTCTTTGTAAATGAATGAAGAACTTAAACCACTATAGAAGGCTGAAGAACAACTGGTGGACAGTTTTATGGGAAGGACAAAGAAATCATTATCAGAAGAACTTACAGCATTAGTGTAGATAAAGACTTTATTCCCCTGAACTCCAGGTCCACAACCATTCTATTAATGTTTGTGACATATCATTTATGTAGAACCAGTTGGTTAGATGCAAGATGGCTTGAACTCCTGCTTAGGGGCACTAGCCATGGCTATTTTGACCAACATAAGGATTGTGAAGGTGGTAATTCTAGACAGCAGTGCTCTCCATCTGTTCATAGTACTCTAGTCCCATTTTTATTATCATATCCCATAATTCTTCAAAACTGGTCTCCTCCTTCATTTGGTTCAAAATATTTGTAGCAGGACCTTCTTCCAATGTCTGGAAAAGAGATGGCTATTAGTGTTGACTGTGTCCAGTCAAAGGATCAGTATACACATTGAATGACCAGACAACAAATAAATAGGAAAAGTGACCAAGGATTCCCAATTAAATGTAAAAGTGAAGAGCTGAGAACTCATGATGATCTAAACTAAGCACATATTATTACTTTCCATTTTGGTCCTTGACATCTTCCAAGTTCAGAGCATTGCTTTGCTTTTAAGAGTCTCTGCTTTACATAATAAGATAAAAAAGTTATCAAGTCTAGAAATAACCCACATTTGTACTTATAAAAATTTATGCTACATAAATTCCATTGTTTTTCTTTTTATGAAATAAGAGAACTGGCCTTACAAACGGTAAATATATATTTTTTTAACAGATGCAGAGATTGAAAGCTCAGGAATGAAAGGGAGACTTGTATATAAATCAAACCCTCATGTGTTACAGTATGTTATTTCTATTTACTTCCTCTGAAGCAATTTGTTTAGTTCATCTCACTCAGGCTATTTACTGGGAAACACTGAGCAGAAGAATCCTGTATGGACTCTCAAAGAAGGAAAGCTTTCTAGGTTCTAAAGGATATGTTAAATTATGTTCAGGAGATGCATGTGAGGGGACTCAAATTTAGTAATGGATTTTAGTATGTCTGAGCCCCTCATATGCAGCAGATCTTATACCCTCTGGCTAGGGCATCTCAGCTGAGCCCCTTCTAGAAACCAAGTGACCAATGATCTAGTTTTCAGATCAGGGAGTAGAATTCTTGGGGCACTCAAACAAAGAACAAATCAGATGTAGAAATTTCTGTTCACCCTGTGAATCTGGCATATTCATCATTTTGATATTTGACATCTTTCATTTATGTCAACCTTTCCACTGATGGTTGGAATTTGGTTCTGCTTATAAAAGCACTTGGTGCTGTTGCAGGGGACATAGGTTTACTACTTATATTGGCCCACAAACACTAGAATTCCTATGACTAAATCTTATTCCCTATACTTGACTCTATGGATATTACTAGAACACACACACACACACACACACACACACACACACACACACACTGAAGAAACATTCCATTTAATAAAACTCATCGAAAAATTTGAAAAAATGAAATAAAATAAGTAACATTAAAAGGAAAGAAAAGAGGAGCTGTACATATCTCTAATTTTGTCCAGAAGAGAAAATTTACATTTCAAGGGAATATAAGGAAGGATGATATCTTTCTCACAGATATGTAAACTCAGTATTAGGGAAATGTATGTCATCTGTTTTCATGTATGACTCTATTTCTGCAAGATTGAAAAGAGAATATTAACTTTGTTTAAATATGCTTATTACTTTCATTTTCTATCCATAGTGTCCATGATAAGAATATCCCCCTATGTCTTTTCCAATTCTATAGCTGAGTTTTAGTGTCCTTCTAACCCAGATTCAGGAACTGCCTTGGAGATTGTCCTTAAAAAGTTTTCTTTCTCCCTCTCCCTCTCCCTCTCCCTCTCCCTCTCCCTCTCCCTCTCCCTCTCCCTCTCCCTCTCCCTCTCCCTCTCCCTCTCCCTCTCCCTCTCCCTCTCCCTCTCCCTCTCCCTCTCCCTCTCCCTCTCCCCCTTGAGTTTTCTTGAGTTCTGCTTGAACTCAAATGTTCACACTTGATAGCAGAAGTTCATTCTCTTTTACTATGCACATTCTTAATTTTCTCCCCCGCCCAAAAAAAATCCAAAATTACACACACACACACACAAAAACACCATACAGTCAATCTTCCAGGCATTTAACACTTTGGATTTATAGTGCTTTTATTTTGTGCATCACTGTCATTTTCCAAAGACTATATACCTATATCTAGAATAAGTTTGCCTCATAGTAAAATCCACATGCTGTTTCCGAAAGATCATTATCTAAGTTTGAGTTTAAGAGTGACTGAGTGCTGCTTGACCTTGAACTCAAAGAGATTAACCCATCTCTTTGACTATTGCACACCATATTATCCACTTTCAGGAAGAAAACTTACCGAAATGAAGTTTGTTAGTTCCTTTTCCGCCAATTCTCTAACTTCGTTTTCGTACAGAAGATCATTCTGTTCCAAACGCAGAGAATATTCGTTGAATATTTTGAAGAGGTCCATTACTTTGAGTTCCATTGTGGATAAACCTTGGTCCATATTATAGTGTTTGGAGAATGGAAATATAAAAGCTGCAGAGAGAAAAAATTCTGGCCCTGTCTTTTGGGAAGAAAGAGTCTAACGGATATGAAGGACATCAAATAAAAAGAAAGTCATTATTTAAAAAGTTGGTGAGGAAAGTTGTTAGTCACATGTAAAAAATAAAAGAACACTTTGTCCCTCTAGAATATAACCATAGCTAAACTATTTTGTAACATAATAATATTACAAATTGTAAATAAATCAACAAACAAGTCATTATGAAATTTTAGAGCTTCCAGGGGTACAGATAAAAATAAAATGAAATAAAGCAACAAAATAGAGAAGGTAGGCTCCACCCAGGGGAATCTGGTGTTCACTTACCAAAGCTGAGGAGTTCATGGCAGAGGTGGTGTAGGACAGCATTTATAAGCTGTCTGTGCATGGTAACATGCCTCTCCCTGGTAAAGACTGACTCACAAGTGAATAATGCAATGAACCTGACAAGGAACTAAGTGGAGATGGAATGAATTATCTGCTTTTCTGATTATCTCTCTGACTTTTTTCTTTCTGTCTGTATATCTATCTATCTATCTATCTATCTATCTATCTATCTATCTATCTATCATCTTTCTATATATCTCTCTATCTACCTATCTCTATTTATCTATTTATCTGTCTGTCTTTCTATCACATTATTGACATTTTTTTTTAAAATATGCTGGTCAATGACACAGAATACAATAGCTAGACATGGATTTTATGCAACTATATTTTTGTCTTAATTTTTGAGATTTTATTTATTTATTTATTTATTTATTGATTGATTGATTGATTGATTTTTCTTTTTTTAAGTTCTGTTTTAATTTTTATTTTCTATATTCTATGTTTACATTCCAAAGGCTTTCCCCTTTCCCAGTCCCCCCCCACTGTACTTCCCATAATTCCTCTCCTCCCGCAACAATTCCCCAATCATTCCCCCTACCCCAACAATTTCTCTGTTCTGGGTCTACAAAACTGGATACAATCTTTACAGGCCCAGGGTCCTCTCCGTTCTTCTTCTTGGGAATTATTTGACTTGCTAATTATGCCTTGAGTATTTAGGCCGTCTGGGCTCATTAATATCCACTTATCAGTGATTGCATTTCATGTGTATTCTTTTGTGATTGGGTTAACTCACTAAGGATGATATTTTCCGGGTCTTACCATTTACCTACAAATTGTATGAATTCATTATTTTTAATTGCTGAGTAGTATTCCATGGTATAAATATACCACCGTTTCTGTATCCATTCCTCCTTTGAGGAATATTTGGGCTCCTTCCAAATTCTGGCTATTATAAACAAGGCTGATATAAACATAGTGGAGCATGTGTCTTTATTGTATGCAGGGGAATCCTCTGGGTATATGCCCAGGAGTGGTATGCCAGGGACCTCTGGAAGTGGCATATGCTATGACTAGTTATATATCTGTGTTGCATGCAGATTTGGTGCTCACAGTGACCAAAACAAAACACTGGATCCTCAGAAACTGAGATTGCAGGTCGTTTTCAGCTGTCATATGTGTACTAGGAGGTGAACCCATGTCTGCCGGAAGAGCAGACACAGATTTAATTCATTTATATAGAGCACAAGCACTCTTGTCTAGGTTTTCTTTTTTAACAGACTATTTTCATTAATTAATTATTTTATTTTATTTTATTTTCACAATGATGACAGCATCCAAAGATATTGTCCTCCAATCTCTCATAAAAATCTACTCAAAATCCACCTTCACATCTTTTAGAGAAGAAGAAGACACCTTCTCCACCCTCATGAGTACCAATATACCTTGGCACATCACATAATAAAAGAACTAGAAAATCCTTCCTCTCTGAGTTCATAAAATGCATCCCAGATAGGGGAAATGAATCAAAACACAGGCAACAGAATCAATGATGGATCATGGTTTAATTATTAGGAGACACTCTTAAAGACCAACTTTCCAATTGCTATATATGCTTAGAGTCTTAGTTTCAGTAAATGAGCGCTCATTGGATGGTGGTTAAGAAACAATGAGTCCCATTGGGCCAACAATCATTGACTCTGTAGGTCTTCTTGTAGATATCCCTAGTTTTCTGAAGCTGCTAGGAATGCCAGTAGTGTGTTTTACAAATGGTGGAAAGATACTGGATATCTGCATGTAGAAGAATTAAACGGTTATCTGCCCTACTGTTCAATAATCACTACAAGAGTTTAGAGATCTTAACGTTATACCCAAAGCTCCACACAGTTAGAAGAGATGATTAGAAAGAATATCCTTGAGATATGAAGATAAGCAAATAGAATATAATAAACATCACTTGTTCAATAAATAATGGCAGCATTTGACAAACAGAACTTCAGGAAATATAAATTAATTATCTGTGGAAAAATTCATGACAATAGCTGGATGAAGACTGAGCACACAGAGTGGGAGAAACTTTTGTTGAATATGTTAGCAGTATCTGACATCTAAAATACATACAAACATAACTATCAACAAAAGAAAGAACCCCAAGAAAAAAACAGGATAAAATGGAAATGATTATTCTGAATTGAGAAATATCACTAATGTGTAATATATACTTTAAATTTGAGACGTTTGTTATTTGAAAAATGCAAATTAAAATAATTTCAGCAGCTCATTCTCAGTCTATCCATTATGACACCCATTAGAAAAACAAAAAGACAATAAAAGTTGGGTGGGTGGGAAGAGAACCATTTTTTTACTTCTTGAAATTTGTCCACTGGTATAGCAATTATGAAGATAGTTATCGAAACTAGAATATGATTCAGATAGTCATTAAAGGAGATAAAAGAACATGGAATGATATGTGCTTTTGGATCAATTAGCTTAACATATGAAATAATTTCCCTCCTACCAAAAGCCAATTGCAGATTCAAATCAATCCCCATCATCAAAATTCCAATACAATTTCTCACAGATCTTGAAACAGTAGTTTTCTTGTTCATATGGAAACACAAAGTCTCATTGATAGCTTAAGTAATCCTGAATAATAAATTGCTGCTGAAGGTTTCACACTTCAAACACCTATAGTACTGGTATAAAATACATGGTTCTCTGAGCAGTCAGCTTGTCTCCTTGGAATGTGAGGCTCCCCAGGGAGAACTAATGTCAGCTCATTACACCTACTTTAAAATATGGTGTAATGTTGGTGTGAGCAACCAGCCTTTCTTCTCAAACACGGAAAACTGATTTTGCCTCTACCCATCTGACAGGACACATAACAAAGGACAAAGACCCTCAGGAGGTACATGGTGGCTTTAAATATGTTCAGGCAAATTTGAAATGGAAGTAAATTTCAAAGATTGAAATATAGGAAATAATATTAAATTAATAGAAAAGGTGGTAGTTGATATTATTCTTATCGTAGGTACAAAGATAAATTGATAAATCTAGGCCTTTGCACTCAACACTTGTGAAACAATGGAAGTAAGTTGCTTGTGAGAATTAGCTCAAAATAATCTACAGAGCCAATCTAAGTCAGACATGTTTACACATAGAAACTCTGTCACAATAAATAATAATAAATTCTTTAAATTCTTTAATTGGTTTTTTAATTATCAAAAGGAATCAAAGGCCCTAAGTTCAGAGGTAATGAGGCCATTACACAGTTTCTCTGAGAGAGTCCAAAATAAAGCAGACCTATGTAGAAAGATAGCTACTAATTTTGATCAATCTATAATTTTTATGGCCTCAGACTGCTAGGCAGAGGACATGCTATGCCTTGAGGGAATTTCCATATCTGTGTTAACAAGAAAGGAGAAAAATATTTGGACTCATTTTAAAGTAATACGGAACAGATTTTATAGATGCAGACACTCTGAATTCTTTTCTGCATAGAAGAGAAAAATTAGCAGGGTGAAATACAGTGGCAATATATACTGCTAATCTCTTTATTTTAACTCTAAAACAAATAGGGACATATATATGTCCCCAGCCAGAACTTCACCTTACATCTCCAATCAATCTCATGGCTACCAATTTCTTCTGACTTATTACATACCATATTTTCATATGTAATGAATTGAGGCCTATGATTCAGTTTGGTTCTATGAAGAAACACACAGCTAAGAAAGACAGTTGTCTTTCACCTGTACAAAAAGTAAAAAAGATCATCATTAATTGATCTATACTTCCTTTTTATTTGAAGTAAATGTTCTTATAGGATCATGCCTTCATAAGAGGGTTTATGTATTGCAGAACGAAAGACAGAGAGTGCAGCCCTGACAGGATACAACATCTGGAATGCTGAGATGTTTATAATATATGTTCTAGATCCCTGCCTCAAATTGTTCCTGTTTCCTAAGAAGTTTTTCTAGAGAAATTTTGCAAAGGACTACTAATCCCAGATGGCCTTGGTTCACACAAATTATCATACTCTTACTTAAGAACAGTAAGAACATCATTCATGACCTAAATTTTCTTAACATACAGACACTGGATAGCAAATGCTACAGCTAGCTTCCTTAAGACTAAACTTTTTTTTCCAACTTCCTTTTGTGCCCTAAATAGGACTCCTTCTTCAAACTTCACCAGGTAGTAATTGTTGAAATAACATCACTCCAGTACCTAAAGTTGGTGTGGATGCTTTAAGTCATTTTATATACCTTACATATTTGATCATTTTAAGGGATTATTTACAAATAATTATGGTGTGGGACAGGGAGGTATATAAAAAGGGATCTTAGACTCAGTGTCATAATTTCTTTCTTTTTGTATTATCATTCTTTCTCTTTTAGATAAAGGAAGGGGCTGAGAAGAAAAGGTTGGCATATAGAAATAGTATAACAAAGTAGATGATAAGAGGTGTAGATTATTGAGCCCTGTCTTAAACCAACACCACCCTACCAAATAAAACATAATACAAAAAATGCCATTATTTCATTTTAGTAATGGCTTTTAAATATTTGTACAGAATTAAGGTTATATTTCGTTTAAAGTTTTCTTTGTTGTACATCATTATATATACTGAAAAATAATTTAAATAATTTTATTGCAAAACATGTTTCAACATTTTTATAGGTATGAAGCATTTGTAAATCAATTCATGATTTAAAGTTTAGTCCTAGTCCTTTTGATCACTACTGTTGCAAACTTTTTAAAGGAAACTGAATAATGGTAACTAATAGAAAGTTGAATATAAGGTCTAAACATCTCAGCACGGCCATTTGAGATATTAACTTTGAGCATCACAGGTATGTATATATTGGTTTGAAAAGCTAATATGTAGTGAGAGATGTTGGCTTGTTTGGGTACATTATGAATAGTTAGGTGGATTTAAAAAGCATGAAAATCCACATAATATGGCATTAAAATTATTTCATTATTAAAATATTTTTGGTTATGAAACAAATCTGCTCCTGACAATACCCCTTTTCCACTTTAAAAAAAATTGACCAGCATCAATAATCTTCAAGTGGTAGTATGTAAATTGTGTCAGGGTATCCAAAGTACAAGAAATGCTCTAATTACATCTCCAGACAGAGTGCAGTCCAAACATAAAAATAAAATTGTACTAGGATAGCTGATAGGTAAGTTCTCCCATGTCAGAATAAGTTAGTATTTCATAATTCCTGCTTCAATAATGTTTGTTAGATATACTGGGCCATAGGTTTTGATGGATGCTCTTACATTATATATGTAACATTGAGGACTGCAAGACATGAGCTGTCTCTGTTATTTTGTTAAATATTAGAAGCTCTGTGTCTGCACTACCTAGATACTTAGATAATATTTTATTCATGTCTCTGGTAGGGTTGTTGACTACATAGTCATAGTCTTACTTTATGTTTTTTTTATTTTGTTTTGCTTTTTAGGATCTAAGAATATGTTCTAGGTCTAAGAAGGTATTTTTATAGTGGTAATACATGTTTGGATAGAAACTGATGTAGATATAGATCACTTAACTCCTTGGCATAGGATCAATGATAGAATTCTTTCTTCTCGTTAACAAATATAAAGAGACTCCATATGTGAATGTAACCCTTATATAATAACTTGCATATTAGTTTCATCTTTATTCTTCCTCCCCTAAGACCACAGCCCTTCCTCTATCCCCTTCACCTCTGATATCTGGCTGTCCACTGAGAGATACCCTTGTTTTCAAGAGAGTTTCAGTTACTCTGAAGACAAAGTGTAAATTCAATAATCCATATTCATCCAAGGAACTTGCTCACTTCTGTCTTTCAAGATACTGTATCTTTTAAAGACACAGAGTTATATTCAGGGATCTTCCTGTGCATTCTGTGGCTGCTAGTACAATGGGTCATTCTAAAAATTTCCCAGACCATGAGAATTAAGGGGGCATACTCAATGTTAAAATAATGAAAGAGGCAGACCCTTGGTAGACCTGTTCCATGGCCTTCTGTGATCTATCACACAACACTCCCTCCATAATTTTTCAAAATGAGTGATTGGAATGTTCACTAACTAGCAAAGCCCTGCTGAACACAACTGTGAGCTACCACTTTAGTGAGATCTTGTCCCAATGTAAGAGCAGGAAATATCCAGTTGCAGTCATACATGAAAGTTCCTATTTATAGTTCCATTCTTTCTAGAAAATGGACCCATGTAACATCACTTTTCATTATGGGGTTGGTCAGTTACTTTTCTTCCAGAATATAGTAATGAGAAAGATAATGGCCAGTTGATTCATATTAGAGCCCCATGAAGGTCCCGAGAGACACAATAAAATGAAACACCTAAAGCAGAGAAAGTTAGAGTAATATTGTACAGTAAATATCATAGCAATGGTTTTGGCAGGCATCCATGTTTGTATGGTGTCTTAAAATAAATCATCCAAATGCCATGATATTGAGATGTAGCTTAAAATAAATCCTGGTTTCATTGTGTGGTTATTAGGGGTAGCAAATATAAAGAAATACATTCAGCAGATAAATCCATTGATTAGACTTACATTAAAATAATTTTATATCTTCCTTTGTTTACATAGTTAATTGGTTTTACCTGACACAGTTTTACAGAAGAAAAAAATCTGTTTCAAGATCAATTCCAGCAAAGTCCATCATTTATCATAGGTCATGAAAAGGGACAACACTGAGTCACCTCTAGAGGTCTTTATTGTGTGAGCTCAGAAAGGAAGCAAAGAATGTTTGAAGCAACTGCAGTCTCCACTGTGTGCCACTTAGTATGACAACTTACAACGGTCTTCATTGATTTTACCCAAATAGAACCATCCATACTGCCAGTATATTGTGTTGTCGAAAACCATAACTTTACCTCACAGATGAGGAAGTCACACTCTAGAGTAACCAATTTATGTTACAAGTGAAACCAAATAAGGGAAATGGGTTTCAAAGGGACTCATAAATAGTTTATGAATATTTATTTTTCAATTGTCACTGTTCTTAATTTGAGAACTCCAGAATTCCTATTCCCACCTGAGTTGATTTCATAAAGACTGTTAGAATTTTACAGTTTTGTTAGGAGAGAGATGAGTCAATAAATGTCTGGTGGTGGAATGAATGATATCTGGGTCAAAAATGGTATTATGCTGATAGCAAGAGAATATCCATTTTGAATTTCAGCAGACACAGGGGCACATTAATAGACTGGACAGGGTATTTGACCACAGTATTGAGGAATAATGAGAGATGTGTGATATTAGGGAGATGAGCAAAAATGGCTAAAAATGGGATATTAAGGATATTAAGAGATATTAAGGAAAAGTGATTGTTGCTTACTGTTATCTTCTTATTTAAAGGTGAAATTCTGGTTGTGTATCTATCTTCTATTGGGTGTGTTGAAAGAATACCTTATTGATTTTTCTACGTTGTGATTTCCTGCCTTGTGTTGGTGTTTTCCATTCATTATCCTTTGCAGAGTTGGATTTGTAGAAAGATACTGTGTAAATTTGCTTTTTTTCATGGAATGTCTTCTTTTCTCTCTCTATGATAATTGAAAGTTTTGCTGGGTACAGTAGTCTGGGCTGACATTTATGTTCTCTTATGTTACACATGACATCTGCCCAGCATCTTCTGGCTTTCATAGTCTCTGGTGAGATATCTGGTGTAATTCTTATAGGTTTGCCTTTATATGCTACTTGAACTTTTTCTCTCACTGCTTTTAATATTCTTTCTTTGTTTAGTACATTTGTTATTTTGATTATTATGGAATGGGAGGTATTTCTGCTCTGGTTCAACGTGTCTGGAGTTCTGTAGGCTTCTTGCATGTTTGTGGGCATCCCTTTCTTTAGGTTAGGGAAGCTTTCATCTATAATTTTATTGAAGATATATACTGGGCCTTTAAGATGTAAATCCTCACTTTCTCCTATACCTATTATCCTTAGATTTTGTCTCCTCATTGTGTCCTGGATTTCCAGGATAATTTGGGTTACAAGCTTTTTATATTTTGCATTTTCTTTAACTGTTGAGTCAATGTTGTGTTTGGAATCTTCATCAACTGAAATTCTTTCTTCTATCTCTTGCGTTCTGTTGCTGATGCTTGCATCTATGACTCCTGAATTATTTCCAAGGTTTTCTAAAATCAGAGATGTCTCACTTTGTGATTTCTTTATTGTTTCTTTTTCCATTTTTAGACCGTGGATAGTTTTGTTCATTTCCTTCACTTGTTTGTTTTTTCCTGAAATTCTTTAAGGAATTTTTGTGTTTCCTCCTTAAGGGCTTCTACTTATTGAGCCATATTCTCCTGCGTTTCTTTTAGGGATTTTGTGATTCCTCTTTAAGGGCTTCTGAATATTGACACATGTTCTCCCTATTGGATTTTTGTATTGCCTCTTTAACGGCTTCTAACTGTTGACCCATGTTCTCCCATATTTCTTTAAGTGACTTTTGTGTTCTCTCTTTAAAGTTCTCTACCATTTGATCCATACTCTCTTGTGTTTCTTTAAGGGATTTTTTTTGTGCTTCCTCTTTAACTCTTCCACCTGTTGACCCATATTTTTCTGTATTCCTTAAACAAAGTCATTTATGTCCTTCTTGAAGTCCTCCATTAGAAATATGAGATGTTATTTTCAATATAGCTCTTGGTTTTCCAATATGATATAGTATCCAGCATTTGCTGTTGTAGGAGTACTGGGTTATAATGGTGCCATGCTGCCTTGGTTTATGTTGGTAATGATCTTGCATTTGTCTTTGGCCATCTTGTTATCTCTGGTGTTAGCTGTTCTTGCTGTCTCTATTTTCTCTGTCCTGCAGTTCTGTGTTTCTGTACTTCTGGGATTCCATTTCTCTCCAATGCCCTGCAAACAGCTGTTTCTGTAGGAAGTATCAGGTGATGGGGTCTCCCCTATGGCAGACTTGGCAAGGGTCTGTTGCCCTGCAGGCTGCTAGTTATCAAATGTTCTGCTGCTGCTGGATCTCAAATTCCCTGCTGATGCTGGTTCTCGAATGTCCCACTTCTGCCAGTTCAAATGCCCTCCTGGTTCCAGTTCTCGAATGACCTGCACTTGCCCATTCTCTAGAGAGTATCTGGAAGTAGGATCCTCTCTGTGGCAGAAGTGACACAAGTCTACAATATCTGATGCAACAGGGCAGTGGTGGGGACAGAGGGAGGGGTAGAAGGGATGGTAGGGGAGTGGTGATATGGAAGTGGCTGAGTAGTGAGTTCCAGAGCTGCTGTGGGCATCTAAGGGTTGGGGGTGATTCTTACCAAATGCCCTGCTCCTTCCAGTTCTCTAGAAAGTATCAGCAAGTAGGATACTCCCTGTGTCACAAGTGATGCAGGCCTATCACATCTGACAGAATGGGGAGGTGGAGGGGGATGAGGGAGAGAGGTCTGCCCTGAACTTTCTTAACATACAGAAACTGGATAGCAAATGCTACAGCTTGCTTCCTTAAGACTAACCTTCATGCTTGCTTCCTTAAGAATAAACTTCATGCCCTTCAACTCTGAGACATAGCTGCTCTCTGAGAGATAGCCTGGTTTTCAAGAGAGTTTCTGTGACTCTTAAGATAAATGGAAAATCCAATAATCCATATTCATTCGAGGACCTCTCACACTTCTGCCTTTGGAGATATGGTATCTTGTGAAAAAACAAATCTTATATTCAGGTATTTTCCTGTGCATTCTGTGGCTGTTAGTCCATTTTACCCTTCTTGAAATGTTCCCAGTCCATGAGAACTAAGGGAGGCATACTAAATGTTAAAATAATAAGAGGCAGACCCTTGGTAGACCTGTTCCATGTCCTTCAGTGATCTATGACACAACACTCCCTCCATAGTTTTTCAAAATGAGTGAAGGGAATATTCACTTACCAACAAAGTTCTGCTGAAAACATCTGTGGACTACCTCATTAGTGATAACTTGCCACAATGTAAGTGCAGGAAATGACCAGTTGCAGCCGTATGTGAAAGTTCCTATTTATAGTTCCATTCTATCTAAAACATGAACTCATGTAATGCCACTTTTAATTTATGAGGTTGGTCAGTTATCTTTTTTTCATATTCAATCTGCCCCTATGAGAGTTATTTCTGCATGTATTTTTGTAGGAATATTGTTTTTGAGCACTGTGTAAAAGTTATCATCGTGAGGTCCAAATGCTTATTTCTTTGCTCTCATATCCTGTTTCAACTTAGACATGCTTATATCTAG
This sequence comes from Apodemus agrarius, assembly GCA_964023405.1. Classification (NCBI taxonomy): domain Eukaryota; kingdom Metazoa; phylum Chordata; class Mammalia; order Rodentia; family Muridae; genus Apodemus; species Apodemus agrarius. Next base: position 74,738,283 of record OZ030007.1, on the reverse strand, counting down.
AATCTCCTGTCTAAAGTTTGTGTAAATATTTTTAAAAATTTATTTCCTGCCCTGCCAACAAATGCTGATCACACATTTGCTCAGTAGAAGTGGGAATAGGGGAGAAATTTCTGGCAGATATAGTAATGAGGGAGAAAGAAAGTGACTTCTTGCTGCCAGCAGCTACAGATGAATTGGTTGGATCTGGAAAATATTGAAAGACCCCCAAAGGGAGACCCTCACTCAAGTCTCGGGAGTAGCGCGCAACCAGTAAGGCACTGAGACCGAACTCATTTGTGATCACATGAGGAAGTTTATTGAAGATGGGATTAAAGGAGATCTCAGGCCAGCATGCTGGGGTCAAAACTCATACACCACGCAGGGGTAGAGGAGTTCGACCCCCATCTGAAGTTGTGACAAGCTTACAAAGGCAAAAACCATAAAAGAGGGGGAGGACTGGGAGGAAATAGGGGAAGTCTAAAGTCACACATTTACTATTTACTATGTGTTACATTAAGTGACACTCCTGGTGCTTTGGGACATTCCATAGAGGTTGTTGGGACCCCTGTGGTTATTCTGGGAGCTGTTTTCCTCAAGAGAGTTGTTTTTCTCTAGAGAGTCCTGGAACGGGACGGGGGGGGGCGGGGGGGTGTTTTTCTCTAGAAAAACCTGCAGGGAGCGGGAGCCCAAAGTGACAAATGTGACAAGCCCATGTTCTTACAGATAGCTATTAATTAATTATTTTTTTATTCTTCATTCTCTACTTCTCCGTGTAAATGGCTCTAATCTTAGAGTGACCCCTCAGCCTCCTGTAGTACCTGGTACTGCTGTCTTAAGACCATTACCTGGACAGCACGTATCCTTTCTTTTATAAATGTCACCAGCCTATTGAGAATACATGGCCTGAAGGTTAGGCTTAATAGCAAAATGATTAAAGGCCCGGCCAAGGTGGAGACCAGAGTAGAGAACCAAGTTGACCAATTAAACCAATTTCATACCATCCTTGGTATGCTTCTCTTTCCTTTTTCCTGTTCTCTAGCCTTTCTCTAAGCTTTGCCATGGAATCTCTGATGACACCAGAATGATCTACATAAAAGCAACATTCTTCCCTTAAGGCAGCGCAGAGCCCACCCTCCTTAAGGAAAAGCAGGTCTAATCCCATTCTATTCTGCAGCACTACTTCTGACAATGAAGTTAATGACCCTTCTAGTTTAGTTATGGACTGTTCCAACGCTCCCAAGTCTGCATCCATAGCTGTTCTAAGCTCATTATAGTAGTGCGGCTGCAGGATAAGGGTGGTTGCTCCAGTTTCAATCCCTGCCACTACTCCTAGTCCTAACAAGACAGCCAAAGTCAGGGTTACAGTTTCCCTCTTATAATGAGTACGGTGATCAAATTCATCTATAAATGAGTTATCATCATGATAGATGAACCTAGGCACCAGCTGAACCAAAATACAAAAGTCCCTAGTACTGTTAAAAAGTGAAGTATGTAGGCAGGGGGTCAGGCCGGTGCCACAGACCCACCAAGTGTCTGGGGGAGTACTAGATATTGATTTGGGCCCTTTGTCAGGGTGTCAATAGTTTCATTACAGAGGGGCTGGTGTCTGGTAGGCACTTTGCCTATGCATAGTCCAGTGCCTGATACTGCTGAGAGGGTCAACTTTCGTTGGTTCTCCCAGGGGCAATGTGAATGGTCAGAAGTAACATTATAGCTCCTCAGTTGGGCTATTCCCTCATAATAAGGGGGATTAGAAGCAAAGCACAGCCAGCAAGATTGGGTAGCAATGGGGTTTGTGCGGTTTAAAACGACGAACGCACTATTGAGCAGATTGAACAGGCAATCCTTGGTTCTCATAGGGAGGTGGGAGGATGTGGTCAAGAGAGGGTATGAATTAGGGCTGGAATAGAAACCTTCCTTCGGTGATGGGGTGAGACTAGGAAGTCTCCCCGGCCTGGGTAGGGGGTCATCAAGCACCTGGTTGGGGCATATCAGTCATGCAGGTGGACTCTGTATCTTTATTCTGATAGCGAAGACGAACCCAGGGTCTCCTGTCCCAGCATAGAATCTCCACCCCCAGTGGTTGCCTTTTACCCATTGGCGATCTTGTTTTCCCTGTCCAGTGAAACTAATATTCAGAGGGTTGCAATAGCTGCCTTTGCATGGCCCCTGAGGGCCACCCGAGGCCCTGGATGCACATCCAGTCTTATAAGATGGGTATTTAGATGGGTCACTTTCTCCTTCTCCTGACTCTCCCAGATTACGACCCTTTTTTACTATAATCAGATCCCAGGAGGAGGAAGGATTCCAGTAAGCTTCTCCTGTGGTCTCACATCCCCATTTATCACAGAAATAATCGGATGCCCCTCCACATTGTCTCTTGATCTCTCTGCTATGTCCCTGCCCGGGGCAGACGTAGAAGTCTGCTGCCTAGAGGTTGGCTCGGAAAAATTGTCCATAACATCCCAATGTGCTCCCGGTTCCTCCGGGTGTGGTTTATCTAAATTGTCATAATTAGAAAGATCCCAAGCCGGGGAACCGGCAGCTAACTTACAGACATCAGGTGCAAGATCAGGCCACCAAGTCCACGGGGGGGGGTGCATTGCGGTTTTTGACCACAAGATGTTGCCTTCTTCATTAAGCACTTCCCATGTCAGTTTTTTGGGGGCATGAGGGTTATTCCCCAAGATTGGGGCTACGGTGAAGGCGCAACTTAAGAGGATTGTCAGTGGTGGCTACTGTCCATTTGTCTTCATGGTTGTCTTCATTTTGATTGGGTGCCTTCTTGATGTGGGAGGCGTGGATCCAGGCAGCGATCCTGTCTACCTTGACTGCCGTGGGGGTAGTTAGCAGCACCAAATAGGGTCCTTTCCACCGAGGCTCAAGCATGCCAGCACTATGTCGCCTGACCAAGACTGAGTCTCCGACCTGGAACCCGTGGGGCACTGCAGTAGTCCCTGGAGCATAGCCTTCCTTGATCTGGTTCTAGATCCGTGTCTTAAAGACCTCTAAGGCCTTTAAGTGGGTGAACGGAGCAAAGGAAGAGTCAGTGCAAGGATCCAATATCCCGCCTGACTCAGTCAAGGGGGGCAGCCCCCCATGCAGGATTTCATAAGGGGTAAGGCCAAAACGTCCAAGTGTGTTTCGGACCCTAAGGAGCACAATGGGGAGGAGGGTCACACAGTCTTTGCTGCCGGTCTCAATAGCTAATTTAGTAAGGGTCTCTTTTAGGGTTCTATTCATTCTTTCTACCTGTCCTGAGCTCTGAGGTCTGTAAGCACAATGTAATTTCCAATTAGTTCCCAGTTGGGTGGCCAATTCCTGACTTACCTGGGCAACAAAAGCCGGTCTGTTGTCCAAACCAATTACCTTGGGGATCCCGAACCGGGGTAGAATTTCTTCCAGTATCTTCTAGGTTACCATTTGAGCAGTTTCAGACTTGGTGGGAAAGGCTTCCACCCATCCTGAGAAAGTATCTATAAAAACTAGAAGGTACTTATTACCATATTTTCCTGGCTTAATTTCAGTGAAGTCTACCTCCCAATAAACTCCCGGCCAGTCTCCTCTCATCCTCTTTCCAAGTTCTCTGAACGGTCGGGCAGCATTGATCAAGGTACAAGCTTGACATGACCCTACTACCTGTCTCACCACTGTATTTAATTTCAGAACATAATATTTAGAACCTTTGATTAATTGTTTAAGTTTCTCATCTCCAAGATGGGTAAGTTGGTGTATTCGTTTTACATAGTCTCATCCTTCCTTGGAGGGCAGAATGATTCGCCCATCTTTAGTTTTTGCCAGTCCACCGAAGCTGAACATTTGGGCTTTTCCTGTACAAGCCATATCTTTGATCAAGTCATAGTCTTCATGAGGATAGTTAAAACTTGGCTCCATGGCTCGTAGAGGCTCTGGCGGGGTTCCAGTTTCCTCCGCCAGTACTGTTGCTCCTTGGGCGGCTTGCTTGGCTGTTAGATTAGCCATCTGGTTTCCTTTTGTGACTGGGTCTGTCCCCTTCTGGTGTCCCAGGCAGTGGACTATGGCTAATTTCTTTGGAAGGTGTATGGCTTCTAGAAGAGCCAGGATTTCTTCTTTGTTCTTAATGTCTTTTCCTGCTGAGGTGAGCAGGCCCCTCTGTCTGTAGATGGCCCAATGAATGTGTGCTTTGGCAAAAGCATAACGGCTGTCAGTGTAAATGTTGATAGCCTTACCTTCTGCCAGGCACAGAGCTTGAGTCAGTGCCAGGAGTTCAGCCCTTTGAGCGGAAGTTCCTTCATGGAGGCTGCCAGCCCAAATTACCTGCTTTCCATCCACCACTGCCGCTCCCACTCTTCGTTTACCTTCTACCATAAAACTGCTGCAGTCCATATACCAGTTAGGAATGCCCGGCCATGGTTGGTCGGTCAGGTCTTTCCTGGTCCCAGTTTCTTCAGCCAGGTTGTCAGTGCACTGGTGGACCAGGATAGAGTTATCCGCTTCGGGAAGGAGGGTGGCCTGATTGAGAATAGCAGGAGGAGCAAAGGTTATCCGATTTAACAACAAGCTCTGGTAATGTGTCATCCGGGCATTTGTCATCCAGTGGTCGGGGGGGGGGGCTGCCGCACAATACTTTCTAAAGTATGGGAAGCAATTACAATCACATGTTGACCCAGAATAAGTTTATCAGCGTCTTTGACAAGTTGCACTACTGCAGCAATGGCTTTCAAGCAGGAGGGCCACCCACTGGCAACGGGGTCCAGCTTTTTACATACGTAGGCCACCGGCCATTTCTAAGGCCCCAGGGTCTGAGTCAGAACTGCACGGGCCACTCCAGCCAGCTCATCAACATATAAAGTGAAAGGCTTAGTTAGATCTGGCAGGGCCAATGCATGAGCTGTGAGCAGGGCAGTCTTTATATTATCAAAGGCTCTTTGGTGCTTCTCCATCCAGGTAAATGGGACGTTTTCTTTTGTGAGTGGGTACAGAGGGGCCGCCAGTGTGGTGAACCCCAGTATCCAGAGTCTACAAAAACCTGCAATTCCCAAAAACTCACGTACTTGTCACGGAGTGGTGGGGGTAGGGATCTGCATCACTGTCTTTTTCCATGCTTCACTGAGCCATCATTTCCAGTCTCAGAGAGTGTATCCTAGGTAGGTAACTTCCAAGCGGCATAATTGGGCCTTGGTGGATACCCAATACCCCAACTTACCCAGTTCCTTCAGGAGCTTTTTGGTCCCATTGAGGCACAGTTCCTGGGTCGATGTTGCAATCAATAAATCATCTACATACTGCAAGAGATAAATTTGGGGGTTCTGTGCCCTGAAGGGCGCAAGGTCACGGTGGAGTGCTTCATCGAAAAGAGTTGGTGAATTTTTGAACCCCTGTGGCAACCTAGTCCAGGTCAGTTGACCCGTATGCCCTCCTTCAGGATCTCGCCATTCAAAAGCAAACAGGGGCTGGCTACTTGGGTGCAACCTGAGACAGAAAAAGGCATCTTTCAAATCTAGAATGGTGTACCAGGATCGTTCAGGCGGTAAAGAACTCAGCAAGTTGTAAGGGTTAGGCATGGTTGGGTGAATGTCCTGCACCTGCTTATTAACTTCTCTTAAGTCCTGGACAGGCCAATAATCATTGGTTCCAGGCTTATGTACCGGCAGGAGGGGGGTATGCCAAGGGGACCGGCAGGGGATCAGTATACCTTGCTGTAACAGTCTCTGGATATGTGGCCGGATGCCTTCTTTAGCCCCTTGAGTCATGGGGTACTGTCTCACTGAGACGGGGGTGGCAGCCACTTTCAGCTCGACCACTATGGGTGATACTTGCTTAGCTAGTCCCATTTCAGTCTGCTCTGCCCAGACCTCTGGAAAAGCTGTCAGCCACTCTTTAGGGGGCAAAACCCCAGTCTTGGGTTCATGGAGGCAATATTCTTCTGGACTTAGAACTAAGCATGTTATAGGGGCCTTTCCCCAGGTGACTTCTGGTCCCTCCGGGGTGAACTGGTTCTGAGCCTTTAGTTTGGTCAACAAGTCCCTCCCCAGAAGGGGTGCAGGGCACTCAGGAATCACAAGAAAAAATTGGGTTACTTGGTTTTTTCCTATTTCTAAACTTCTTTCGGTTGTCCAAGGGTAGAGTTTACTTCCAGTGGCTCCCATAACCAGAGTTCTTTTTGATCCTAATCATCCTAATGGTTTAGTCAAAACTGAGTGTTCAGCTCCTGTATCTACTAAGAAATTAACGGGGTACCCCCTCCACAGAGAGAGTTACCCTAGGCTCGGGGAGGGGGACTGAGCTGCAACTCCTCTAATCTTCCTCAAGGGCCAGTCAGTATCTTGGGGCCCTTTTGTTTCTTTCGAGGGCAATGTCTGGCCCAATGTCCTTTTTCTTTACAGTAAGCACATTCGTCTTTCTCAAGTTGTAGTCACTGTCCTCCCGGGGGTCTTCTTGCCCTGTTGCTCAGGTATCCTGACTGTCCTTTCTCTGACCTTTCTCCACCTACTACTGTGGCCAAAATCTTAGTCAGATTCCTCCCTTGGCGGCGATCCCACCGATTTTCCCTCTCTTCTGCCTCCTTTTTTTCTCTTTCTTGCTTCTCTTCCTCAGGCTCTCTCTTATGATACACCTTCTCAGCCTCTTTTACTAGATCCTATAAAGTATAATCTTGGAGCCCGTCTAATCTTTGCAACTTTTTCTTGATATCAGATGCTGACAGCCCTATAAAAGCCATGGCTACAGCCACCTGTTGCCCCTCCGATGAGGGATCAAAAGGGGAATATCTCCTATAGGCCTCCATCAACCATTCTAAAAAGACAGAGGGTGGCTCCATTGGTCCCTTTAAGACTTCTCTTACCTTTGCTAAATTCGTGGGTTGCCGCGAGGCTTCCTTGAGACCTGCCACTAGAGCCTGGCAGTAGACCATAAGATGCCCCCTACCTTCTGCAGAGTTGTAGTCCCATTCAGGGCAGACCAAGTGGAAAGCTGCTTCTATAAATTGAGGGAGATTAGTGGAGGTTCTGTCTGGTCCTGGAACAATTCTTCTGGCTTCGAGGAGAATTCTTTCCCTCTCCTCAGTTGTAAAGGGGGACCTGCAAAAGTTGCTGACAATCGTTCCAAGGGGGTTGATGAGAAAACATCAGGGACTCGAGGATCCCCGTTAGGCCTGAGGGATTCTCTGAAAAAGAAGGGAGGTTATTTTTCCAGTTGTACATATCAGCTGACGAAAATGGCCAATATTGCAATGGGACTAATCCCCTGGAGCTGGTGCAGGTCCATAAGCCCGTAAAGGTAAGGCAGTGGTGGAGCCAGGTCCTGCGCCAGATCCCTCTGGGCTGTGGCCCCGGCAGCTTTGAGTCCTGGCTGCTGGCCCCATCTTGGAGGCCGTCCGGGAGTCCATTGGGGTCGGCACCTGGGAGGGGGCTGCATGAAGAGCAAGTTGAGGATATGGGGGAGGAGGTTGGTCAAGGAGGGAGACATCATCAATTTCAGGATGGATCCTCTTGGGGTGCGGGGGGCTGATGGAGCAGGTTCTTGCGGATCTGCAGGATGCACTTTCGGTTTCCTGGCCACGGACACCATTGCCATCTTAATCCCTGATGTCCAATGTTTCATCCAGCGTGGCAGGTTTTGGGTTAGGTGTTGCCACACAATAATGTATGGAACCTGATTAGGGTGTCCCTCGGTGGCCTGAAAAACAACTCGCTTGACAGCAAAAATGATAGGTATGTTAAAAGTTCCTCTCGAAGGCCATCCCACATTGAAAGTGGGCCATTCGGAGGAAGAAAAAGTTTGCCAAGGCCCTTTCTTGACCTCCACAGAAAGGTTATGAGCCCTGATCTTAACATCAGTCCAATGGTCCAGAGTCATTGTTAGTGGGGTCGTCACAGCCTGTCCCATGTCTACCTCTGCTATACACACAACAGAAACAATCACAAAGACAGAAAGACAAGAAAACAAAACCAGTTGTCGGCTTCGAGTCGACCAGAAGTTCTGAAAGGAGTCAGATGGCCAAGGAATGGCCCTCTGACACAGATCCTCAAGGAGAAAATTTATCTCCCAACTTTTCCCGTGGAGGTCCAACAGCCGTCCCTGGTCCTCCTCCTGTTCTCCTGGGACAAAACAAACGGTGGACACCTGGACATGTCTATCCACATCCACTCTGCTTCTCCTCCTGGAGAGCTGCCTCGATAGAGCATTTACAAAAGGGAAACTGTGATTGCACCAGATTTCTGAACAGGCCACAAACACAGACACAGAGTCACACCAGAACAGAAATTCTTACCTCCAAGTGGGTCTAGTACCCCCTGGGTGGTCGCGCAAAATCCTGGATGAGCCCCCAAATGAAAGACCCCCTAAGGGAGACCCTCACTCAAGTCTCGGGAGTAGCGCGCACCCAGTAAGGCACTGAGACTGAACTCGTTGTGATCACATGAGGAAGTTTCTTGAAGATGGGATTAAAGGAGATCTCAGGCCAGCATGCTGGGGTTGAAACTCATACATCACACAGGGGTAGAGGAGTTCGACTCCCACCTGAACTTGTGACAAGCTTATAAAGGCAAAAACCATAAAAGAGGGGTAGGACTGGGGAGGAAATAGGGGAAGTCTAAAGTCACACATTTACTATTTACTATGTGTTTCATTAAGTGACACTCCTGGTGCTTTGGGACATTCCATAGAGGTTGTTGGGACCCCTGTGGTTATTCTGGGAGCTGTTTTCCTCAAGAGAGTTGTTTTTCTATAGAGAGTCCCAGGAGGGAGGTGTTTTTCTCTAGAGAGTTCTGGGAACTGCCACCTGCAGTGGGCGGGGACCCAAGGTGACAAAGGTGACAAGACCATGTCCTTACAGATAGCTATTAATTAATTAATTTTTTATTCTTCAATATCATCCTAAGTGAGTTAACCCAATCTCAAAAGAATACACATGAAATGCAATCACTGATAAGTGGATATTAATGAGCCCAGAAGCTCTGAATACTCAAGGCAAAATTAGCAAATCAAAAGATTCCCAAGAAGAAGGAATGAGAGGACACTGGTCCAGAAAAGACTGGTTCCAGTTTTGCAGGACAGTACCAGAACAGAGAAAGTGTTGGGGGTGATTGGGGAATGCGTAGGGGGCAGTGGAGGACTTATGGGGCACATGGTGAGGCGGGAAATGGGAAATGGGAAAGCCTGTGGAATGTAAACAAAGAATATAGAAAATAAAATTGAAAAAAAGAAGACAAAACTTAAAAAAAAAAGAAAGAAAGAAAAAAAACCGGGGAATATATGCGAAGGCAGCAAAAAAGAAATGACATTAGGACAACATAGCTGTTCGAGCTGTCATCTTTATATGACATTGTGAGAGTATATATAGACTATCCAGAGAAACTCTTGAGATTGTCTCAGAGTGTGATGACTCCACTGTCAGCAGGGAGCCTTCTGGCATAAGGAACCTGCAAGTCTGGCACATTCATGGAATAGAGCACTCCAGGTGTTGGCTGGCCTTGGCTTCCAGGTGAAGACAGGAGGAGGTATTGTTCTATTAAGAACAAAGGGCCAGGAACTTCTCTGGCTGAGAACTAATGATTATTGCAGAGATTCGAAATTCCAGCTCAAAAGCTCAGGGAGGGAACAATTCTTCCTTTCCCATTAAATTTTAAGAAAAACCAGTGGATAAATATCTGTCAAAAGATATTTGACAGGGGTGGGTGAGGCTTATGACCAGTGAGGAGAAGTATTGATCATAATTCCTCTTAAATATTATATATCTTTTAGAGAGGGAGGCTAATAGGCTCCCTCAATATTTAAGGACCACCACTCGACATCAACCCCTATGCAATTAGATGTGCTTCCTAGGAAATCAGAGCCAGAAATCATGGTCCTTCCTATGCTTTGCTTCACACCTCTTCTGGTGCCCATATCTGCTTGATTGCCAAATGCACATAAATCTGAGGTCTATGTGGCTTCTTTCAGGATATCGACTGGTAAAGTAAATGCCCTGTGAAAGTAAGCTGGCTGGCCCTCACAGCCCACCTTTCTTCAAGTCCTGGGATCCCCTGAGCTGTGTCTGAAAGAGACCTGCTTGAAACACAAAAGAAGATATTAAGAGGGAAATCTGCTTTGACTGTCTCTGGAAGGCCCACTGTCTTTGATCTGGTTGCAAACCTGGCTTGCAAATTAACTGCTTAGGGACAAAGAGCTTACCATCCCAGTGTGGGAGAAGCAGCTTTGAGAAAGCTTTTGAATTAGTCATACTTACCTGGCTGATTCAGGATCTCTGCTTACCTGCTGTACCAGTCTCTCTGGCAGCCATTGGGCTCTGTATTTTTTTACTTTTATTTTACTTTTTTAGAGAAAGTACAAACAGAACCTCTTCCCCAAATTAAAACAGGGTCTGGGCTGTTCCATGTATTAGTTAAATGGTCTTGCCATTTAACCATGGCATACTAATTAGAAGTGATAGGATGCCAATAGTGATCTGCAGAGTGACTTCAGCATCAGATTCCAAGAAAGGAAAAAAAATAAATAAAAATTAAAACAAAAGCAAGGTGTGCTTTGGGTTATCTTGGAGAGTACAGTTTCTCCTTATTTGTTGTAAAAAGCCAATTTTAAGAAGGCAATGTGCATGTTCAAAAATTCCTCAGCCCATTTGTGTTATAAGGAGTTCCAGTTTTATGTTTAAGATGAGATAATGTTATTGCTAGTGTAAGCTGGTCCATTGTCTGTCTTAATGACTTTAGGTAATCCCATGATATTAAAGACTTGTAAACACTGATCAATTACATTTTTAGAGGCTTCTCCCAAATGCAGAGAAGTGAAAAGAAATCCTGAACAAGTATCAATGAAAACATGCATATATTTTAATTTTCCCATTCTGCATAGTTAGTTACATCCATTTGCCAAATATGATTGAGCATAATGCCATGTGGGTTAACCCCTAAATGGGGAACTGGAGATAAGGTAAGACAGTTAGGGCATTGTTTCACCATCATTCTTTCTTGCTACTTCGTGGTTTCATGTTGGGGCCTTAATTTGACTAGAAAGTTGGAACTTATTATAATCACATCTAGCCAATTCAACAGGTTCTAAAACTAAAGCCTCTCCTATTAGAGTGATTGCCTTAAGCTAAAGTTACAGGAAGACTTGAGTAAGCTTGTATATGGAAAATATAGATGGGATTTTTTTCTAGCAAGAATGATATTTTGCAATTGACAAAACAAAGATCCTGCTGGTGTATTAAAATTAAATGTGCCACGGGTTTGTAATTAAGGGACAGATTCTGCAACATACAAGTTATCCATAAAATGATGAAAGGTATGATTTACAGATTGAAAGACATATAGTACTGCTGTCAGCTCTGCTAATTGATTTGAGAGCCCAGGTGTTTCTATAACCACCTGTTGATTCGTAATAAGATATGCAGCTTTGGAGGAGCCATCCATGAAAATTAAAAGAGCATTATACTGCAGCTGTAAAGGTATCATATTAGGAAATACAGCCTCATGCATGTTTTAAATTTTTATTAATTTATCTTGAGGATAATGGTTATCTAGTGTTCCTTCAAATCCTATTTGAGTAAGCAAGCAATCTGTGCTATGCTGCTTTAGCCAAGTATTTTGATCTATGTTAAAAGGCTGAATAAGGATATCTGGTTCTTTGTCAAAATAAGTTAGTGCCTGCTCCCTTCCAAGCAAAATTATCTGGGCTACTGCCTCATAATATGGCAGGATATTACATTTAGGAGACACAGTCAAATAAATTCACATAAGAGCAGCCTTTTGCCATAATAATTCTGTAGGTGAATGAGTCATATTAAAAATTAACAGATATAAAGGTAAAGTATAATCTATATATGACAAATTGGTTTTCAATAGCTCTCTTCACGTGCTATAAGGCCAAAAGCGCTTCTGGGGTTAAGGATCTAGGGGATATAGGATCAGCATTCCCCTGTAGAATATCAAATAAAGGTCATAATTCTCCTGTAGTAAGCTTTAAAGAGGGGTGAAGCCAATTAATATCACCTAAAAATCTTTGAAAATCATTTAATGTTTTTAAACTGTCCCTGTGAAAAATTATCTTCTGGGGGAAAAAAAAAACATTGATCTGTAAGTTTGAAGTACAGATAATAATGAGGATCCTGGAATTGTACTTTCTTTGGTGCTATTTGTAATCCTTCATTGGCTAAAGCCTGCTGTAAATCTTTACAACACAAAGGAAAATCCTGAGGATATTTTCCTGCTATCAAAATATCATCAGTGTAATGGACCAAGTAGATCTCTGGCCACTGCTGATTTATAGACTGAATGGCCTGTGCCACAAACTTCTGACAGTTGGCCATGCCCTGAGGAAGAACTATCCATTGGTATCTTTTCATAGGTTCCATAAATTTAATAGAAGGAACACTGAAAGCAAATCTTTCACAATCGTCATGGTGCAATGGAATAGTAAAGAAACAAACTTTCATATCAACCACTATTTTACAATATCCTTTAGGAATGTCCAGGGGAAATGGAAGTCCAATTTGCAAAGCTCCCATGGGTAACTTGGTCTCATTAAACTTTCTTAGATTTTGTAACAATCTCCATTTACCAGATTTCTTCTTTATAAGAAATATTTGAGTATTCCATGAAGAATGAGATTCTCTTAAATGTCCTGCCTCTAGTTGCTCCTGCAGTATAGAAAAGACATCTTTTTTTAAAGATAAACACCACTCACTGATTAACACACACTGGATTAACATTAAGCCATTGAATTTTATCAACATGGGATGCAGGCAAGATAGTGGCCATTACACAAAATTCCCCCAAACCTCTAGTGTTAGGGTTAGGTTTAGGTCTTTCAAAACTTTTAATGCTTCATCCTTTTTTTCCTAGTCCCTGACTAGGCAAAAACACTTGTTCCAGCATTTACTTATCCCCTACATTAGAACAACACATTATAAGGCACATCTGTGACAAAAACATCTCTTCCCCAAAGGGTAGTAGGCAAATTTGGCATAACATAAGGCTGAATTTTTCCTGAATTTCCTTCTTTATCTTTGCAGGTTAGAAGCTTAGCGCTCTGCTTAGGACTGGTGGCATAACCAATCCCTTGGAGGTGAGTGAGTGTTTCTACCAAGGGCCAAGTTGAAGGCCAATCTTGTCCTTTAATAATTGTCACATCAGCTCCAGTATCTATTAATCCTTCAAACATTTTTCCTTCAATTGTTAATTTAAGGTTAGGACTTTTACTAGTAATAGATTGAATCCAATGCACTCCAGAGGAGTCAAAGCCACTCTGTCCTCTCTTACTCTTAATGAATTTGGAAGGTAGTGGATGCAAGGGAACTAAGACAAGTTCAGCAATTTTTGGTTAGCAGGTACAGTTATAAAACCATGAGGGGAAGCAGCCATAATTTTATTTTCTTCCTCATAATCATTATCTATGACACCTGGATAAATCTGCAGCCTTTTTACAATAGTACTACTTTATCCTAGAAGCAATCCCCAAGTTTCTGCAGGCAAAGGTCCAAAGACTTCTGTAGGCAGAGACTCAACCCACATTTCTGTGTCAATACAACAATGGAGGTTGAACACATATCCAATCCTTCATTTTCTGGTGTTGCCCTGATACGTTCAAAAATGGATTTCCATGGCCTGGCAGCAGCTTCATGGCCATAAGCTGCTTGTAGTGGTTGTCCATGTGCATGAGGCTGGCCCGTCTGCCCATTTCCTCATAAGGGATGGCCCTGAATATCCATCTTGTTCTTAAAATCTCTAGCCCAGTGATTAACCTTCCTACATTTAGGACAGACTCCTGGGGTACAATTTGATTGCCTTCTTATAGCACCTCTGTTCTTAGGGCAATCACTTTTAAAATGACGCAGACTTCCACATTTAAAATACTTTTATATTCCCTTGTCTCTGTGAAAGTATCTCTTATATGGTGGTTCCTTGCAAAACTGCAGCTATGGCTAGACCCTGATTGTAAGAAGGCCCAATTTCCAAACAAAGGTTTTTATAGCCAACTAAGTCTTTTTTCCCCTGTGAAGTCAGATGGCCTCACATCAAGCTGCATTAGCATTCTCATAAGCCAGTTGGGTGACTAACAGATACTCTGCCTGAGAATCTCCAAAAATGTGATTAGCTGTTTTTAATAGCCTATCCACAAAATCCTTTAAAAACTTATCAGGAGCCTGTCTGAAACTAAACTTGCACTAAGATCCCCTTTTGTTGTTAATAGATTCCACACGCAGCAGTCAGTCATTGCAACCTGTACATATGCTCCAATAGGAAACTGAATCTTATTATTATTCCCTTCATATAGACATTCTCCCAGTAGCATTTCAATATCCCAATATGGATTGCCTGCCTGAGCATTCACAACAGCAGTCCTCTTACTAGCTTTACACCTTTGAGAATTCCAAAGCAGTAAATCTTCTCCTGATAAAGTAGCCTCACATAGAGTCCACCAATACTGTGGAGTTAAATTTGACTCCATCACAGTATCCAATAAAGCTTGTGTAAAAGGACCCATAGGGCCATACTGTGCCACAGCTACTTTTAATTCTTTATCACTGTGAACTCCAATGTCTGACATTGTCTAATCCTATTCTGGTCTCTGATCTCAAGGACTGGGAAGGCCAACATATCAAACATATCCTTTCCTTCCCCACAAGCCTGACTTACAGCTCTTTCTAGTGGCAACTGGGACTTCTCAAGATCATTGCTCTTTCTAATACATGATACCCTTTATAGCTCCTGTAACTTATTAGTCAACTTTTACAACTTAACCTCAAACTCCAATTTTTTGTAGTTGCATATTCCTCTGGATATCATCTCCAAAAATAGAGGTCATAGAAAGAGCAGAGGGTGCATTAGGAGGCTAATCCTTACCATGATACTCAGCAGCTCCTTTCTTTGGGTGAACTTTCTTCTTTATAGTCAGCTCATCAGCACTGTCTCTATATCTTTCTAATTTAGAGTTGACAGGACCATTTTCTGAGGAGGTCCTCTTAGGCAGGCATTTATCTTGAGATTCCTCAAGTTCTCCCTGTATGGTATCTAATACCTGCAAGGTTGCTTCATCAATAGCATACTTCATAAGTGTCCAGAGGCAGAAGGTGATATTATCTGCCTTGGTAGCCTTTAATGCTTTCCCAGGTTCTCTCATTTAAAGGTTTTTGTTTTTGTTTTTTTTTACTTTCTTGGAACCATGAGCAGCAAGAATCTATCTGATCTAAAATGTCCTCTAAGCTTCGTTCTTCTAACCCAATCCCCTTCACCTGGAGTACCTCTTGAAGGCTGTGGACCAAAGCCTGCCTAGAATGTTCCTGTACCATTTACCATTTTCCACTGTCCACCATAAGCGGATTCAGGATTGGATTGATGCTGTTCCACTTAGCTATATTCTTTTAAACCCAAAGCAACAGTTTCAAAAAGCTGAAAGTTTACACTAGCACAAGTATTTAACTCCTATAGTTGCTCACTGTACAGGATACTGTCCTTTTCTGTTTTTCTGTGGAGCTTTGCAAAAACATGGTCACCTCAGGAAATCTCATGTCAGGGCCCTGTTCAGGGGCCAATTTGTAGCTGCCAGGAGCTCCTGTAAACTGGGTACCTGGAAAATAACTTCAGAATATATGGGAATGTGGCAAAAATAAATGACACCAGGACAACATTGCTGTTCGAGATGTAATGTTTTATCAGGGTTTCACAATATATATATGGCTTTTAAGGGCAAGTCCCTTCACCAAAACTCTATGGGTGCTGACTTCAATGTTTCCTACACTGCTCAGTGAGTAGCCTGCTTAATTCAGGAAACTGTAGGTCTTGCAGATCAAAGCACTTCAATGTTCTGTCCATGGCTAGCTCAGGTGTAGCTAGCAGCACACAAGTAAATAAACAAACAGGAGGCTGTGTTTTTCTAAGGAGCACAAAGGGCCAGGAACTTCAAGGGCTGAGAACTGGTTTTTCAAAAACCCAGCTCAAATGCTGAGGGAAGAAACAGACTTAATAGAAAAGGAGCGAATTTCCGATGTGGAAAGTTTTAAAGTGTAGCGTTATCTCATCACAATGCATGCAGTCCTGACAACTATTGAACCATTTGATACCTTAACAATATATATAATATTTATTGGTGAATTGCCTCCTGGGAAATCTTAATAAAGAAAACAGTAGTCCACCATTTTTCATTGCTTCTATAACAAATTCTATTGGAAGATGAATATTATGACTTTGAGAAAAAGAATATGGACTTTTTATGAGGCAAGTTGAACCTCAGATATGGCCAAACATCCTAAGGTCATAAGTGTGCCCCTTACACTGTTAAAAAACAAAGCCCTTTGTAGGCTTAACTATGGAAGCAAAAGGTATTACATTGGAAGAGGTACCTACTTAAATACCTTCTTAATTCTGATATTGTAGAAAAGTGATCTGTGCTTTTAGGCTCTAATGAAATAGCTCAGTTACCTCTAATCCCAATCTGTATACCACTCACTATTCCCTCTAAAGAGACCTGTACAGAACTTTTAAGACCTATGGAATGGTTTACTAAAATCTAATGCATGGTTTAATGCTGGTTCATTGATCACTGATGAAAGCTCAAACAAATAAAAACACAAGAACAAAAACACCTACTGGGTAAGATCAGCCTTTGACCAGGGAATTTCTAGTACTGAGAAAGAAACAAAATCAGTGCAACACTTTCAGATATAAGACAAACAGCTAGTAAAGCAAAAGGAAAATACGTTATAATCTCCAACTCCTGGCAGGTGTGTAGGAAATGGTGCACATATATGAACATCAAGGTGGATATGTACTAACTGGTAAATAAATCCCAAAGATATCTGCTCATGAGAGACATGGTCAAAAATGGCAAAACAGTAAAACTTACCAAAGACATAAACTTATATATAGCTTGTACAGGCAATACTGACAAAACATCAGAAAATAAAGAAATTCTTGTCAAATTGGCATTATGCTTAATTAAAACAGAATATTAAAACTTACCTGGGAAATTTTAAGAAAAAAATCAGCAAGAATTATCAATTACACATACAAAAGTCTTGAATGTTTACCCCCAATACTAAAAATTAAAGAGGAAATGAAAATAAAATTGAACCTGTAAAATTCTATGAGAGTAATTATTATAAGGAATCCATAGCCAGGCACTGATTCATAGCATCAACTGTAAACTTGTCATACACATAACTTTAATCCCAACACTTGGAAAGCAGAGGCAGTCATATAAAAATTACAGGATTTGCCACACAGGAGCTGGGCTATTCCAGAGCCCTCTGTGCACAGGTCATGCCAGGGGATGGCTGATCTCCATGGAGTGCTCTAACTCCTGGGCTTAGAGGTGAGACTGCCACTTTTCTCTCTGGCAACTGTCCACGGCAGGTCTGGTCAGGAGCACACAGGGCACAGGAATGAAGGAACAGGTGGGACTGGGTCCTTCCTGTCATCATTTGCACCCAAGAGCTGGGCTGTTTGACAGCCCTCTGTTCCAGGGGAGAACTGGACCCCAAAGAGTGCTAAAACAGCAATACAATCTCAAAGTAGGAACAATTTCCCGCAAGATACAACAAATACAACTAACACCAGAGATAACCTGATCTTGAAAAGCCAGAAGAAGAACATTATCAACAGAAACTGAGGCTACATGACATCATCAAAACCCAGTTCTTCCACAATAGCAAGTAGAGGATAAACCAACACACTGGAAGAGCAAGATTTGGATTTAAAATTGCATCTCCTGATGCTGATAGTGGATTTCAAGAAGGACATGATTAGCTCTATTAAAAAAAATAGAGTTGAAAACAGGTAAACAGCTAGACACCCATAAAGAGGAAACACAAATATCCTAAAAGAATGATAGGAAAACACAACCAAACAGGTGAAGAAATTGAACAAACACATCCAGCATGTAAAAATGGAAATAGAAGCAATAAAGAAATCACAAGGGGATACAACTCAAGAAAGAAAACCTAGGAAAGAAATCAGGAGTCATAGATGAAATCATTACAACAAAATACAATAGATAGAAGATAGAATATCAGGTACAGAAGATACCAGAGAAACTTTGACACAACAGTCAAAGAAAATGCAAAATGCAAAAAGCTCCTAACCCAAAAATATACAGGAAATCCAGGAAGCATTGAGAAGACCCTACCGAAGGATAATGTGTATATAAAAGGGTAAATGTTTCTAGCTTAAAGAACCAGTAAATATTTTCAACAAAATTATAGAAGAAACTTCACTAACCTAAAGAAAGTCATGCACTTTCTTCAAAAATACAAGAAGCCTGCAAAACTCAAATTGTCTAGACCAGAAAAGTAATTCCTTCCATGACATAATAATCAAAACACCAAATGCACAATCCAAAGAAAGAATATTAAAAGCCATAAGGGAAAATGGTCAAGTAACATATAAAGACAGACTTAAAATAATTACACCAGATTTCTCTCCAGAGACTATGAAAATGAGAAGTTCCTGGCCATATGTCATACACTTCCAAAAAGAATATAAATGCAATCCCAGACTACTATACCCAGCAAAACTCTCAATTACCTTAGATGGAGAAACCATGGTATTCCATGAGAAAAACAAATTTATACAAACTGATTTCACATATCCTGCCCTTCAGAGGATAATAAATGGAAATTTACAACAAGAAGAGATAAACTACACCCTAGTAAAAACAAGAAAATGATCTTTTAAGAAACCAAAATGCCACATAAATAAAATTCCAACTCTATCAAGAAAATAACATAAAGCAACAAACACTAACACTTTAACAGCTCTGAATATCAATGGACTCAATTCCCCAATAAGAAGACATAACTAATTGGATTTATCTGACACTGTTTAAAAAACAAAAACAAAAACAAAACAAAGCAAAACAAACAAACACAAACAAACAAAAAAACAAACAAAAAACAGAAAATGATTTCAAGAACCATTCTGACAAACTCCATCATTTTTAGTAGGTCGGGTGAGGGATAACACTGAGTCACTTCCTCAAGAGGTCTTTACTGTGGGAGTTCAGGAAGGAAGCGAAGAATGTTTGAAGCAACTGCATTCTCTCCTGTGTGCTACTTAGTATGACAACTTGCAATGTTTTCATTGATATTACCCAAATAGAATTATCCACACTGCCAGTATATTGTGTGTTGTAGAAAAATCATAACTTTACCTCACAGAAGATGATGCAGTGTACAGTAACCAAATTATGTATTAAGTGAAACCGAAGGATGGAAAATGGGTTTCAAAGGGAGTCACAAATAGTTTATGGGTATTAATTTTGCAATTGTTGCTGTTCTAATTATGAGAGCTCCAGAATTCCTCTTCCTACTTGAGTCATTTTCAGAAAGACTGCTAGAATTTTACAGTTTAATTAGGAGAGAGCTGAGTCAATGAATATCTGATGGTGGAATAAATGATGACTCTGTCAAAAATGGTGTTATGCTAATAGGAAGAGAAGATCCGTTTTGAATTTCAGCAAAGACATAGGCACATTGATAGACTAAAGAGTGTATTTGGACACGATATTGAGGACTAAAGAGAGATATGTGTTATTAGGGAAATGAGCAAAAAATGTGTAAAAATGGGACCACTGGTTGAGGCTGATCATTTCAATGTGAATCAAGAGCAGAATCCACTGTAGAAGAATGCAGAGTAACTGATAGACACTAGCAGGACTAAGAGAACTTGTGTGA
This sequence comes from Apodemus agrarius, assembly GCA_964023405.1. Classification (NCBI taxonomy): domain Eukaryota; kingdom Metazoa; phylum Chordata; class Mammalia; order Rodentia; family Muridae; genus Apodemus; species Apodemus agrarius. The sequence continues at coordinate 74,718,656 of OZ030007.1, read as the reverse complement.
AAAAAAAACAAAAACAAAAACAAAACAAAACAAACCCAAACCCTCTGTTTTCAGGCTCGTAAAAGCAGGCAATTGTTAGCATACACAATAGTGACTGGGTTTGGTAAAAGTATATTGGATGGATATCCATATAGGGCAGTCACTGAATGGTCTTTCCTTGATTGTCTGTCCAGCCTTTGTCTCTGAATCTCCTCCCATGGGTATTTTGTCCTCCCTTCTAAGAAGAACCAAGGTACCACACTTTGATCTTCCTTCTTGAGCTTCATGTGGTCTGTGAATTATTGTATTGTGTGTACTGTGAGCTTTGGGGCTAATCCACTTATCAGTGATTACATACCATGTATGCTCTTTTGTGATTGGGTTACCTCACTCAGAAAGATATTTTCTAGATCCATCCATTTGCCCATGAATTTCATGAATTCATTGTTTTTAATAGCAGAGTTGTACTCCATTGCATATATGTACAACATTTTCTGTATTCATTACTTTGTTGAAGGACATCTAAATTTTTTCTAGCTTCTGTGTATTATAAATAAGGCTTCTATGAACATAGTGAAGCATGTGTCCTTATTACATGCTGGTGCATCTTCTGAGGAAATGCCCAGAGTAATATAGCTGGGTCCTCAGGAACTACGATGTCCAATTTTCTGAGGAACCTTTAAAGTGATTTCCATCATTGTTGTACAAACTTGCAATCCCAACAACAATGGGGGAGTGTTTTTCTGTCTCCAAATCTTCCACTGCATCTGCTGTCACCTGAGTATTTGATCTTAGCCATTCTGATTGTGTGAGGTGTAATCTCAGGGTTGTTTTGATTTGCATTTCCCTCATGACTAATCATGTTGAACATTTCTTTAGGTGCTTCTCTGACATTTGGTATTACACAGTTGAGAATTCTTTGTTTATCTCTCTACCCTGTTTTTAATAGGGTTATGTGATTCTTTGGAGTCTAACTTCTTGCGTTCTTTCACATGTTGGATAATAGCCATCTATAGGATGTAGGGTTGGTAAAGATCTTTTCACAATCTGTTGATTGTAATGTTGTCCTATTGACAGTGCCCTTTTGCTTACAGAAGCTTTGCAATTTTATGAGGTCACATTTGTCAATCATTGATCTTAGAGCATAAGCAATGGTTGTTGTATACAGGAAATATTCCCCTGTGCCCATGTTCTTCAGGCTCTTGCCCACTTTCTCTTCTATTAGTTTCAGTGAATCTGGTTTATGTGGAGGTCCTTTATCTACTTGGACTTCAGTATCGTACAATGAGATAAGAATGGACTGATTTTCATTCTTCTACATGCCAAAGACAGTTGAACCAGCAGCATTTGTTGAAAATGCTGTCTTTTTCCACTGGATGTTTTTAGCTCCTTTGACTAAGATCAAGTGACCATAGGTGTGTGGGTACATAGCTTGATCTTTAAGTCTATTACATTGGCCTACCTACCTGACATTGTACAAATACCATGTAGTTTTTTTAATCACTATATCATTCTTAATTTTTTAAGAGTATATCATTGTTGTACTTGTATTTTTCTATCTAGAACAGGGTATCTCACAGGGAAGTGCAACTGCACCAGTTTCTGAGGATGAGTATCTAACTATGAGGACCTTTAATTACTCAGCATTATTTAACCTTGAATGAATCTTGGTTGAACTTTCTTGCTGGCTGTTGTAGACTACATCATCTTCCATTAGGATTAAATTTGATTTAATTAGGTAGATCTTTTATCTTCCACTGATTCAATTCCTCCCTAGTCAAATTGTTTTGTATTTTCACAAAGCACTATTTGAAGATATCCAGTATTTTCAGTATGCTTTGTTCCATTTGGATACATAGTAGGAGTCATGTTATACTGCTAGAAGTATGAAGAACTAATGCTTGCAAGAAGAATGAACTTCAAACTTTCCTTGACCTATCTTCTGGCAACTAAAAGATATTAGTAGGAAGAGAAACAAATAAAATGAAATTGGGGTTCACCTTGTGGAAAAAAACTTGTCAGTCACATGTCAAAAAGTAATTTTTATATTCTTACGTAGTATATTTCAAATTTCCTAATCTGGACACTCTTAAAAATAGTTCATTAAGTTGTGATCATCACATAGGAATAAAATTATATTTATTTATACTGCATAACAGTAATTTCATTAGTGCTATGAAATGTAAAAATGAATATTTTCAATGCAGGGTATCTGACAAGCAACCACTGTAAAATGTTCATTTGATCCTGCATGGGTCACAACACACAGGATGAAAAGTATTTTGTAGTACAAAGATCCTAGAAATTGTGAAGAAAATAAAACACTCCCTTCAAATCCAAAGTCCTAAACCATCAGAAGAACATGAAGGACATCTGTCCATGAACATTTGCTACTCGTTCAGTACCTTGCAAACAGCCCATGTCCAATTACAGGCCACACTTGCTGGAAAAGAAGTTCCAAGATCCTGCAGACACACCCTGCCCAATTACAAGAAATGACAACTAGAAGAACTATGTCTCTGGAAAGACACACTATATCCATGACCCATGTAGGCCAGAAGTCTAGCAAACAACTCCAAGAGACTCCTCTTGCCCAAGTACAAGAATTGTCTTATTTAGCCAGCTCCCAGTCTGAGTGAAGACTCCTGCTTCATTACATGCCTTGAAAGGGCAAAATTTCAGCGCACAAGTGGGTGAAGACACATTCTCCAACCACAAGACACATAAGCCAGAATATATGAGAGGAAATACACAGATCAAAAACTCCATCCATCATAGACATTCCAAAAACTCAGTACCTAGATCTGTAATCAACCCAAACCCAGACACATAAACTCGAGCATAAAAACAGTCAGAGTTCTGCAAGGTCCCTTGTGCTCCATAGTCTAACTGTTGGCTCAGTCCTCAGTCCAGTGGTGCCTTGAACAACCCCAAGAGAGTTACTTCACTATTGAAAGTTCTTTATTTATTTATTGCATATCATCCTTATTTACAATGCCAATTGTAGACCGTTTCCCTATTTCCCCCTCCTAAAATAACCCAACTCCTCTTCCAACCCCCAGCCTCCATATATTTGCAGCTACATCTGACCCACTCTCACATCTCCCCACCTTGATTTCCCTTTCTTGGGGCATCTACTGAAACTTCACCTGACCAAGGACCTCTCCTCCTACTGATGCCCAACAAGGCATTCCTCTGCCACATTTTTGTCAGGAACCATGTATACCACTTGGTTGATGGTTTAGTCCCTTGGAGCCCTGGTGAGTCTGGGTGGCTGAAATCATTCTTCTTCCCATGGGGCTGTAAAATTCTTCAGCTAATCCAGACCAACCTCCAGCTTCCCCATTCAGGACCCCATGCCCAGACACATGGTTGTCTGCTAGTATCTGACTCTAATTGTAAGGCTCTGGCAGGGCCCCTCTAGAGACAACCATGGTATGCAACTTTTGGTATACAGTTTTTTTTGTTTGTTTGTTTGTTTGTTTTTGTTTTTGTTTTTGTTTTTTTTTTTTTTTTGGTTTTTCGAGACAGGGTTTCTCTGTGTAGCCCTGGCTGTCCTGGAACTAGCTCTGTAGACCAGGCTGACCTTGAACTCAGAAATCCACCTGCCTCTGCCTCCCAAGTGCTGGGATTAAAGGCGTGCACCACCACCGCCCGGCCAGTTATTTGTTTTTATTCAATATATTCTTTATACATTTCAAATTATTTCCCCTTTCCACAATCCTCCCTCTTCAAAGTCACAGCTTGACTGAAGTACTGACTAGATCTGGGTGAAAGGTTGAATGAGGCCAAATGACCTGGAATCCAAGTCACAGGGAGTCCAAGCAGTTGGGCTTGGTCTATCTGAGAATGAATCTCACCAAAAAATTTCACTCTGTAATATGTAAATCTCAAGATAAATTTAAGTACCGTCTAGATATTTGTATGGATTGTGCTAGTCTGTGTATTGTACACATACTAGTTAAGGATGAAGTTTTTCTCCTTGTTTGAGAATGTGAAAAAAAACTGTCTTTTTTATGGGCCAATTTTAATAATAACAAATCATAATTCTACATTTATGCTACATGAAGTATGGCACAAAGGATCTTTACCTGTCCTGTTAGATTCTCTTGATGTTTTCTTGTTATTCAGCGAGTCTCCCTCTGCCATATCTGATCCTTACATCACTTTAAGAGTTCGAGAGCATAATTACCTTTTCTGTGAAGAGAAAAGTAGAGCTTTTCTTCCAAAATAGCATGTCCTTGAGCCATGCCACCTTCTTCAGAACATCTGATTTGAAACCATAAAGAATAGATTTCCTTCCTGTACCCATTTACCCTTCTAGCATCCATTTCATCTGCATGCCAAGTATTTTGAGAAAACGCAGCTCATCTGTGCAGTCGGCTCTTCTCCTGAACTTCCATTGTCTGTTCACCCCTCTAACTGGATCCCTGACCCATGTATGCTGGGTCATCTCCACCTAGTTGAAGATTTCCACAGCTCCATGTGTCTTATTGTCTATATCAAGGATATATACCAGACACCTATGACACCAGGATTATCGAGGGTAACTACCCCTCTCTAATACCTGCTTAAACAGGAGCATCCAGGGAGAACTGGATGACATAAGGTGCATGAAAGAACACAGTCAACAAAATCCAAAGAAATATTATCTTGAGAGCACAGCAATTTTACTACACTAAATAATAGGCTAACACAACCCTAACACAAAAAAATTATCTTATATCCAATTAGGTAAAGACGATATTACCCTTTAAATTGGAAATGAATAAATTACTTAAATAAATACAGGAAAATACAATTACAAAAATTAGAAGCCTTTAAAAGGGGAGGAAATCTCTTAAAGAAATATAGGAAATTAAAATGTAACAGGGGAAGAAAATAAAGAAAACTCTGTAAGACTTAAAATGGAAATAGAAGCAATAAACAAAATACAAAATGAAGTAATTCTGAAGATAGCAAATTGTCCTTCTTTACTTCTCTTTCTATCTTACACACACACACAAAGAAACACACAGACACACACACACACACACACACACACACACACACACAACACACCATCAGTACCACCACCACCGATATGAAAATTATATAGGAATTTTCATTTTTTGGTTCATACTATTTTACAACATTTTGAACTGAATTGCCCTATAAAATGACAGAGACTAACTGAATGGATGTAAACATATAATCTTTCATTTTGTTCCATAAAAGAAACATACCTACTTAGAATATAGGGTTGGTAAGAAATTCCCCAAGCAAATAGAGTGAAGAAAAAAATTGAAAAGCATTTTGAAAAATATAATAAAATAGACGTTCAAATTTGATCAAAAGATACATGGAAGGACACTGTCATACTCATGGAGGAGAAAGCTACCGAGATGATACCTCATTCTGTACATTTATATTCCAAACACCAGAACACCTAAATTTGCAAAAGCAATTTACTAAAATTTTAATCAAACATTAAAGCTCACACTTTAATACTGTGAAATTAAACACCTAAATATCACTAAGTGACTGGTTGTGGGACAGAAACTACACATATAAAACAATGAAACTAATAGAAGCTAGGAATAACATGGACCTTAAATTTAGCTACAGAGTATATGAGAAAAACACAAAAAATACACATTTTTCTCTGCACTTCATGAATTCTTCTCCAAAATTTAGCCCATAAATTTTCACAAAGCATCAACAGATACAAGCATACTTAAATAACTTCTTGTATCTTATTATAACACCATGAAACAAAGCTGGACTTCAATAACAACACAAATACCAGAATACCTGAGCAGGCATGGAAACTGAACAACTCTCTACTTAAGGGAACATGAGTCTGAGAAAAAAATTTAAAAATGTAATTCTCTTTCAAGATTTCAATAAAAAGAAGGCACACTATTCTCAAATTTATGGTACATAATGAAAGCAGTGTTTAAAGGAGATTCATCCTCACTTGTGCCCTTTTTCTTGTTAACTTTCTTCAATTCTGTGTATCCTGGGTATTCATTCCTTTCTTGGCTACTGTCAATGTAAAAACAGGTCCATACCATACTTGTCCTTTTGGGTCTCCATTTCTTCACTCATGATGATATTTCCTAGTTCTATTCATTTACCTGAAATACTCCTGATGTCTTCATTCTTAATAGCTGAGTAGCATTCCGTGCCATAAGTGAGCCATATTTTTTCTGTTTATTGTTCTGTTGTGAGACATCTGGGATTTTTCCAGCTTCTGGTTTTGACAAATGAGGCAGCTATGAACACATGGAACACATAACCCTGTAGCATAGTGGGGCACCTTTTGGGTCTATGCCCAAGAGTGGTAGAGCTGGGTGTTAAGGTAGATCAATTTTCAGTTTTCTGAGGAACCTCCAAATTGATTTTCAAAGTGGTTGTACAAGTTTGAAATTCCATCAGCAGTGGAGAAGATTCCTCTGTCTCCACATCATCAATAACATGGGCTGACACCTGAGTTTTTGCTCTCAGCTATTCTGATTGTTTTATGATGGAATCTCAGGGTTGGTTTGGTTTGCATTTCCTGATCACTTTGGATGTTGAACATTTTTAGGGCTTTACAGCCATTTCAGAGTCCCTTTTTGTGAATTCACTGATTAGTTCTCTATCCCATTTTTTGATTGGGGTGTTTGGATTTTTGGAGATTATCTTCTTGAATTCTTCATATATTTTGAATATTAGCCCTCTCTATCATGTGGTGTTAGTGAAGACTCTCTCCCAATTTGTAGGTTAGAAATTTGTCCTATTGATGTCATTTTTTGCCTTACAGAAGGTTTTCAGTTCCATGAGCTTCCTTTTGTCTATTCTTGGTCTTAGAGCCTGAGACATTCAAGCTGTGTTTAGGAAATTTTCAATAATGCCATATAATTTAACACTCTTTCTCACTTTTCTTCTATTAGATTGAGTGTATCTGATTTTATGTTGATGTCATTGATCCATTTGGACTTGAAATTTATGTAAGGGACTCGTATCTACCTGTCTTCATTTTTCTATATACATTCTGCCTGTAAGACAAGCATCATTAATGGAAGGTGCTTTTAATTTTCCATTATTTAATTTGCCTTCTTGTTAAAGAACAAGTGAAAAGAAAGCAATAATGTGTGCAGCGGGAGGGAGGGATCTGGGTGGGAATGAGATCTGGGAGGGGGAAAGGAGAACATGATCTTGTGTAGGGTGGAAGAAGAGACTGAAGTCCTGAAGGACAGCAGAAAGAATAAAACAGATAACCTTAAAAGGTAAGAGGTATGTGTGTGAGGGAACCCTCTAGATTTACTAGAGACCTTGGAGGTGAGAGACACTCAGGAATCAAAGGGAGGGACCTGGTATGAAATGACCTACAATAGAGAGAGATAACTTGTGGAGTCCACCTCCAAAGGAAGGATATGTCATCAAGTGGAGTGATAGGGTTGCCTTTTCATGGTCAGGAACACTGACTAATATTTTTCCCTGTCAAGGTTAATTGCAGGGTCAAAATTGAAGAAGAGCCTGAGGGAGAGGATGTCATGTGACAGGCCCATTTTTTAATTCAGTACTGGTGGAAGTTCCAAGGGCTGACACTGTTACTGACACTATGGTATGCTTTAAGATGGGAGCATGGCATGGCTGCCTTTCACGAAAGCCAACAAGCAGCAAAAGAGTCTGGTGCAGATAATTAGTCTCACCCAATGGACAGAAGCTGGGGAGCCATGGGATTGAATTGGGGAAAAGCTGGAAGAATCTGTGGTGGGGGGTGAACTCATCAGATTACCAGCAGTCTCAAATAACCTGTACACTGGATATCTCAAAGACACTCAACCACCTACCAAGCAGCATATACCAGCTGGTATGAGGACCATGACATTTATAAATCATCGAACTGCCAGGTCTGGCCTCAGTGAGAGAAGATACATCTAACCCATGAGAGGCTTGAGGCCCCAGGTAAAGTTGTGATATGATGGGCTTGAGGAGAGGGGTGGGACATTTTGGAGATGTAAAAGGAGATATGTAAAGTGAAGAGGTGGAGAGAACATATCCAGAGTAGGATATTGTTTGGAATGTAATTGAAGATTAAGTCATCATCATCATCATCATCAGCAGCAGCAGCAGCAGCAGCAGCAGTAGCAGCAGCAGCAGCAGCAGCAGCAGCAGCAGCAGCAGCAGCAGCAGCATTTTCATCACCACCATCACAGGAAAACCAATGTGGGAAAAATATAAGTGCATAGCACTGTGTGCTTCCACAAAAGAATTAGAAAGCTCTCATATCATCAGTTGAAAGTATACATGAAAGCTCTAGAAAAATAAGCAAGCACACATAACAGGAACAGAATGTAGGAAATAATCAAAATAAAGTCTCAAATCAATCAAATAGAAACAATGGAAACAATACCAAGAATCTACAAATCTAAGAACTGAGTTTTTCAAAAAATTTAGGAAAATAAGCTCTTAGTCAATCAAACTAAATCATAGAGACAAACAAAATAAGAAAATGAGCAGGGTGACAGAAGTATAGATGACCAAGTAATTCAAAATAGTCTGTCTTTCTGTCTTTTTTTTATTCGATATACTCTTTATTTACACTTCAAATGCCTTCCCCTACACCGGATCTTCCCTCCCCAAAAGTCCCATAAGCCCTATTCCCTACCCTGTATCCTCAATCAAATCCTAACTGGTATTTCCATACATTGTTGTACCTAGCCTTTCCAGAACTAGGTAGGTGCCTCTCCCTTCCTCTTGGGCATCATTTGAATTGTGAATTGTTTCTTGGGTTTTCCAAGTTTCTGGGATAATATATGCTTATAGTGAGTGCATACCATGTGTGTTCTTCT